>JAIUZE010017398.1:0-50539 GCA_022085475.1 Heliosperma pusillum | reverse complement strand
TTTTAAAAACTTTTATACATGCAAGTTAAATAAAATGAGGAGTGTCAAAATATTACAAACTAAATGCGGAAATACAAAAAAGAGACGGGGTCTCTTAAAATGTTAGCAAAGAACAAGTGTTTAGCAAAACTAGCTAAAATCGTCTAGAGGTGAAACTTCCAGGGACAACGCCCGCTAGCTCACACCCGCACCCAAAATAGTCAAAGCAAAAAGCCATCCAATGCAAGCAACCTGTTCATTCATGAAAAACATGAACGCCACAGTCAGTGGGGAGTAACTCCGGGTTCTCCCAGCCATATCACCTTTAACGTACATATAAGGAAATACAAAAGTAAAATCATGCATATATAGATATACATGTGAGTTGCAATAAGAATAGATAGGCAATCATATATATAATGATAAGATCATGTGGAAATCAAATCTGTAACCATCATGTTATTCAAAGACTCGGGGAAGACACTCTTAGGCAACCGAATACGCTCACTAGGCCTTGCATCTCACCGTTAGCGGTATAAGATTGATAAGATTGAGACTCGACAGACAAACCAAGTCAAGTCATGCGATGATCACAATAAATCCAACATATTATCATCCATTCACGAACCAAGACAATGACGGTGTCCAATCATGCAATGACCATGAACAATATCATGAAATCACGCATTCAAAGAACGACACAAGACGACTCTCTCACGGTAAATGAAACGCACTAGCATCGTGTACATGGCAAGTATGATTAAAAGGCATCCACGGGATAAAGCGTTTCCCTGAACTCATACACGATGCTACATTTCGTATATGTAGACTAATTTCCTCCTGGTAGCACGACGATAATAATACGGTCCTAGTCTAAACCTGGCCAGATTCTCGGAATAAACGTGTTCCGATTCGACATGCGATAAAAGTTTCGCATCCAAGACTCGGTCTTACACATGACGCCGAGTACCCCAAATTCGATAGATCAATTCACGAAAGAGGCGGAAAAGAGCTCAAGCCGCAGACAAGCGTTACTCTACATGCCAATAACACCACCGTCGCAAGTACACAACATTTATGACGGCCGGGTCCTATCAACGCAATGCGTGCAACTCCCAACAACGTCGGCGTATGCCCACTAACACATGCATTAAAGCAGTAGGATACCTCTCCGTTCCGACATTCCAGCCTTACGAACGGGAAGGTAGCCAAGGGAATGAGAGTACAAAGCACAAGATAAAATAGTGCTCAAACCGTATCATTTGTAAAAACCGACTCAAAGTGGGACATAGCAAAAACCGTCACAAAACATGTGATACAAGCGAATGAAATATCATATATCCAAAACATGAATATTATAAGTCACTACGTAAAATTATACGATAAACGGATCATGCGAACTATTATAAATTACGAGTTTCAGAAGTTAAAGGAAAACAACACAGCCGTGTTCCAGGCCGGTGTAGTGACCGGTGGCCGGTGGGCCGGCTCAGAGCACAAGGCAAAAACCAAAATCATAGAAAAACAGGGGAATGTGTTCTAGGCCGGTGTAGGACCGGCGGCCGGTGGGCCGGCTCAGAACACATTACCAAAGATCCAAACATCACTTACTGAGGTGGTCCAGGCCGGTCGATGGACCGGCGGCCGGTGGGCCGGCACAGAGCACCCCTATACAAAATTTTCACATGATGTTACTGGAGTGTTCTCAGCCGGTGGTCAGACCGGCGGCCGGTCGACCGGCTGGGAACATCCCTTCACCCGTGAGCCTTTCTTTCTTAACCAATTCATTTCAATTCTCAATTACACTTCTAATAATCATCAAGAATCAATATACATCATCAACATTCATCACATAACAACAATCATCATCCATACTTATGAATTCTAGGCTCCCTAATTGTATTCTAATACGATTTCTAGCATATAAAGCATGTAAAACACGTAAATGATATCGAGTAACCCTTCACTGTTACCTTTAAGCGTCTTTACTAATCGTCAAGCTCCTCTTCAATAAGGTAATAGTCTTTGTCGGGATCTTGGAGGTCACCACTTACATATAGATCATAAAAGATTAATAAAATTCATCTTGAGAAAGACGGAAACCTTGAAAAGCGAGAAGGACGATGATTTTAACATCAATACGGATAGAGGAAGGTAAGGGGAGAAGAATGAGACGAACTTACGCGAATTATATCAAGTAACGAAAGAGCTAAGATGATTCAAAGATCGAAATCAAAGAGGGAGGCAAGGTTTCTTAAGGAAGAAGAAATGTGGTTTGTGTTTGAGTTTGTGTTGAATGAAAATTAGGTTAAGGGAGTTAGAGTATGAGTAAGGAAAAAGTCAAGGAAAGTCAAACTCGCCTTAAGACGGGATTCTCATGGAATCTCACGGAAATTCCAAATACGAACTCGGAAATTCTAAATTCGACTAGGAACAATAAATTCTAAACTAAAACTTAAAATTACAGAAAAGTAACCGTAAAATATTTTCACTATAAAAATAGGGTACATTTCCGGGTGTTACATTCCCTCCCTGTGTCAACCAGTCCCATGGCTACCAACAACAACACCCTTCCCAATCCTCATGACCCAGACTCACCTCTCATTCTTGTCAACTTCATTCAAAGCTTTCCACCTGCTCCCCTCACCTACTTATCCGGAATCCCAACTCGGAAAATTTCCTTTTGGCTATGATTTCAAACACTTCGTCGATGGAACCCAAAACCCACCACCTGCCACCATTACGGAACTTTCACCTGACCCCACCACACCACCCATCGCCAAGCCGAATCCAGCGCACAAAACTTGGCTTCGTCAAGATTCTCTACTAGATAATATAAAGCCTCTTGTTCATCGTGCCACCATCGCTCGTGAAGCATGGGTCACCCTTTCTATAACCTATTCTAACCCCTCTCGCGGTCACACCTCCAGATTAAAGACCGTCTCAACTCCATCACAAAAACCACCCAATCCATAACCGACTATATGCATGCCATAAAAACATGTACCGACTAACTTGCTGTCATGGGGAAACCCATGGATAATGAGGATGTCATAAAGATTCTCAAAGGCCTTGACTATGATTTATACAAACGGTCATTCATGCAGTTCATGCTCGTGGCAACCTCATCACCTTTTATGCTCTCTATGAAAAGTTGATCAATTTCGATCTCACCCACAAACAAAACACCCCACCAGCCTCTTTTCATGCTAGTGTTCATGTTTCCATACAACACTCCACCACAAATCGCTATTATACTCGCACCACTGCTAGCCCAACCCCAGCCGTGTCTAATAACCCCAACCCAACTCTTTTCAAGGGAAAGTGTTAATATTACAGGCACACTGGCCATGTCATTAGCAGTTGTCGAAAATTTTCAAAAATTTACCCTGATGTTATATTCCCTCCACCAAATACCTTCTCGTCTCGCTCCCAGCCTCGAACCTCGCCATAGGTGTATACCGCTACTGCTTCGTCGTCGGTTGGTCTGTCTTCTTTTCTTGTTGAGAGTGGTGCCACACACCACATAACGAATGTTAAATACCCTGATTTATGATTTCGTAGCTTTAAATTAATGTTAAAATAAATTTAGTTTAGTTGGGTATAAATCATCGCTTTTCAGTCCGTTATGAGCTCATTATCAGACTCTACTCGAAAATCCGAATGGGTAAAACCCCACTTTCAATATTGGGCCTATTACTACCCACCTTCTCAAAACAAACTCACCATAAAACTCCACCTCCCTCCTCAATTTTTAGAATTCATCTCCTTCTTACTCGACACCAAAAACTCCATTAAACCTCCATAACTCAAATCTTAAGACGAATGTCATTTCTTCGTCTCTTAACGAAACTTCACGACTTTTACATCATTCTTCTCCTTTCATCCTCCTCTTCCTTTTCATACCATAAAATATCATTTTCTCCAACTTTTTATAAAACCCATTTTTTAGATCTAATCTTAAGACGGACATAACTTTTTCATTTCTTAACGGAACTCCATTCCGTTTAATGTTTCGAAATCCTCTCAACATCCTCTATCTTTCTAGCTAACAAAAGGTTGAAACATTTAATTTTGTTTTAGGACCAATTTTCCAGAATTTCGGTTTGAGTTTCTTAGCATATTAATCGTCTTTAAAGGGTAGAATTTTGAAGAGTTGAGTCAAGGGAAGGCGTTAGTATCATTAGCTTGCTTAAGGATTGCTTAATTGGAGGGCTAATAAGTTAATGTTGACGGGTTATTTGATATCACATTTTTATGTGTTTTATATGTGTTCTAGAATAGTTTATATGGGGAAAGATTAGTTCTTGAGTAGATGGTGGTATAGATGTATGACTACTATGTGTTGAATCATTGAATTTAATCTTATATGTCTCAAATTGAAGGAAACTTGGTGGTTTAGATGATAAACTACCTTCTCGTTGCTTAAACATGTATTTAAGTCCTAAATGATGGTTTAATCATACTTTAGATGTCAAACGAAATGTTATAATGCTCATATGTTGTGTAAATTGGTGATTTATGTTTGTTGATGCTGATAATTGAAAATGGGTATGAATTGGTTTGGCTTAAAAATGAAAAATGGGTGAATTTCGGAGTGTAGGGACCCCAAGCCGGCCGACCGGCGGACAGGTCTACCGACCGACTGGGAGCCCCCTAATCACGTTGTTGCAATTTTGTTGAAATTAATAGTAATAATAATAGACTTCAAATTAATAACCAATCAAATAATAACATTAATAATCAAAGTAATAACAAAAATATGTCTTCTTTTTCTGAAAATAGGGTGTCGGAAATAAATCGAATAAGACAATATGTTGCTGGAGTTTTACAAGGAAAGGACCTTAGCGTTGGGAGAAATGAGGATGATGATACAAATGAGGAAGGTTGGCATGAGGTACAATCACGGAAAAACTGTCGTTCTGCAAAAGGGGTAACGGATCCAAAGATGACTACTATTCAGGAGATTGAGGATTCAGATGCTATTTTGTCATGTAATACTCTCAAGCTTACCTTGGAGGATGTTAAAGAGGAGATTGATTATTGGAGTTGTGCTCTTTATGGGTACATAATGGGGGCTAACCCTCCAAGAGAGGTTGTGGAAGGGTATTTGAAACGAACAATGAGGGACTATGACATTACGAATATAGGGTTCTTGCCAAATAGAATTTTTGTGGTGAGGTTCGCTAAACTGGAACATCTTGAGTTGGTTTTGGCTAAAGGAATGTTCATGTTTGATGGAAAACCTGTTATCATGAGGAGATGGGAACCGGAAGTTAAATTGGCTAAAGTAGCTGTAAAAACCGTACCTATCTGGATGAAACTGGTTGGTCTGGATTTAAAATTCTGGGGTAACTCTTGTCTTGGTAAGCTGGCATCCCTGGTTGGAAAATTTGTTATAATTGATGACCTGACCCTTAGTAGAACATTACTGGGTTTTGCGAAGGTGATGGTTGAAGTGGAGGTGGATCAGGAATTTCCGGATAGAATTGTATTTGAGGATGAGACTGGACAAGAAGTTATTGTGCTGGTTGAATATGATTGGGTTCCTACTATATGTAAGAAATGTCATGGAATTGGACATAGAGAGATGCAATGCAGGAATAATACAAGATTGGAGAAGAGACCTACCATAGTTTCAAAGCCATCTACTAGACAAGTATGGAGGAGGAGGGATGGACCTGGACCTGGAAGGGATCTGGATGTTGAGGAGTATCTTGTTTTAGCTAAAGCAAATGTAGTCCAAGGGGCTGAGAAGGGTAAAGAAGTAGGGGGGACACCAAGCCATCAGTCTCCCTTTACTACACCTGCTGTTACACCAGTAGCTACACCTTTACCAGGAAGTCAAAAGTCTATTTACACACCAGCTAGAATAATTACTAAGCTCACGAGACATGAGTCTAGGATGACTAAGGATACTGGGAGTGAGTTTGCTATGAATTTTCATGAAGCTCTGGTAAATTCAGTGGAACTGGTTGATAAAGAGGGAGGGGAGGTGGGGAGGTATGGCCTCCCATGAATAAAATAGGTGTATGGAATGTAAGGGGTCTGAATAGTGAAGGAAAACATTGAGATTAAAAATGGTTTTTGCATCAAGCTGATGTGGATATATTTGGACTCCTTGAGACCAGAATTAAAACTGGTTCTCTAAATAAAGCAGTAGGAAATATTTGTCATGGTTGGGAATATGTTACAAATCATGGTGCCCATCCTGGTGGTAGAGTTTGGGTGTTGTGGAAGCCGCTTGCTCTGAGTGTGAATATTGTTGAGATTACTGACCAGCTAATTCATCTTAAAGTGGAGCAGGTAACTGATCAGTTCAAATATTATATTACCTTTGTCTATGGATTAAATAAGATTGAAGAACGTAGACCTTTATGGAATGATTTGGAGAGGTTATGTGGTAATGATCCTTGGATTATCCTAGGGGATTTTAATAATGTCATGTTCTATAATGAGAGAATAGGATTACCTGTGAAAGATGCTGAAGTTTTGCCTTTCCAACAGACTGTGGAGTTTGTGAGCTACAAGACATGAAAACTACTGGGGCTTTTTTCACATGGAACAACAAGCAACCTAGTGCCACTAGAGTTTTTAGTAGGATTGATAGAGTGTTGGTAAATGAGGGGTGGTTAGCTAAATGGCCTGATGCTTATGCCCATTATGGCTCTGAAGGGGATTTTGACCATTATCCATGCCTAATTCAGGATGGTAGTGGGTATGCTCAGAGGAAGGTTAGACCATTCAAATTTTTCAATATGTGGAGCAAAGTGGAGGAGTTTGATGTTATTGTAAATACTGGTTGGAACAATCCTTGCAATGGTACTTTTATGTTTCAGGTGATCACAAAATTGAAGAGATTGAAGCCTCTTCTAAAAGAGCTTAACAAGAGTTTGTTCTCAGACGTGGAAAGGAATGATGATGTAGCATATGAGATGATGTTGGTTTGTCAGAGGAATTTACAGAGTGACCCTTGTAACAAAATTCTTATGGATGTTGAAAAGCAGACTAGGGAGAGTTATGTACTACTTGATAAAGCTAGGGAGGCTTTCCTAAGACAGAAGGCAAAATGCAATTGGGCAAGGGATGGGGATGTGAACTCTGCTATGTTCCATAGAGTCATTAAACAGAGGCAACTTCAAAATAAGGTCCTGGTCATTGAGGACATGGATGGTAGAAGATGTTCTGAACCTGATTCTATCCTTGAAGATTTTGTTAATTATTATAAAAACATCTTAGGTTCTACTACTCAGACTAAAGGTTTTAATGTGGATATAGCTGAGAAAGGAAACTTGGTTAGGGGTGAGGATTGGGATTCTATTTGTAGATGTCCTGATATGGAAGAGATCAAAAAGGTTACCTTTTCAATTTCAGATGATAAAAGTCCAGGCCCAGATGGATACTCAAGTTGTTTTTTTAAAGCTAGCTGGGAGATAATAAAGGTGGATATATGCTTGGCTGTGCAGGAGTTTTTTCAGAATGGGAAGCTGTTAAAGCAGATAAATGCAACTAATTTGGTGATGTTGCCAAAGGTCTTGAGGCCAATATCTGTCAAGGGTTTTAGGCCTATTGCTTGTTGCAATATCATTTACAAGATCATCTCAAAAATCATGTGTAGCAGAATAGCAAGTATTCTACCTGAGATTATAAATCCCTCTCAAGCTGCTTTTGTGTCTGGTAGAAGTATCATGGGCAACATTCTTATCAGTCAGGACCTGGTTAGGCTTTATACTAGGAGGGGTGTGTCTCCTAGGTGTTTAATTAAAGTTGATATGAGGAAGGCATATGATTCAATTGAATGGTCTTTTGTTAAACAAATGCTTACACATTTAGCTTTTCCTCCCCATTTCATTGACCTTGTGATGCAATGCATAACCACCACTTCTTTTTCTGTTGTCATGAATGGTCAGACTCATGGCTTTTTCAAGGGGGGAGGGGACTGAGACAAGTAGATCCCCTGTCTCCTTTTCTGTTCACTTTATGTATGGAATACCTTAGTAGGCTGCTGCAGGAGATTGGGGAGATGCCTGGGTCCAGGTTTCATCCTCTTTGTAAAGGTATAGGCATAAATCACCTCATGTTTGCTGATGATATCTTGTTATTCTGTAAAGGTGATATTAAGTCTATAGTGATGATGGTTGAGGCATTTAGATGTTTCTCTAATGCTTCTGGTTTACACATTAACTCAGAAAAGTCAGATCTAATTTTGAATGGGGTAAGAGAGACTGATGCTGAGGAGATAACTTTTTTCACTGGGTTTAAGAAGGGGACCTTGCCATTCAAGTACTTGGGGGTTAATATCTCTCATAAGAGACTTTCCAAAGGAGACTGCAACATTTTGGTGGATAAGATGGTTGCTAGAATAAAGGGCTGGAACAAGAGGAAGATTTCATACTCTGGAAGGCTGGTTCTGGTAAAATCTGTCCTAAACACTATACATAATTACTGGGCTCAAATATTCATATTACCTGTGGGAATTATGGAAAGGATTCAAGCAATCTGCATGAATTTTTTGTGGGAAGGAAGTGATTCTTACTCCAAGGCCCCTTTAGTTTCCTGGAAATGTTTATGTAAAGGGAAAGATTATGGGGGGTTGGGTATGATTGATAGTAAGTTATGGAACATAGCTGTAGTGGGGAAGCTGGTGTGGTGGATCTTGTGCAAGAAGGACCATTTATGGATTAAATGGATTGACAAGGTGTATCTGAAGGGCACAAACTTGTTAGAGTATGAGCCTACAAATTGGAGTTCTTGGGCATGGAGGAAAGTTTGTGAGGTTTAAACAATTCTAAAACCAGGTATAGTAGGGAGTTGGTGGCTGAGGAATGGGAAGGAGTATGATGTTGCTCTAGGCTATGAATGGCTATCTCATAGGGAGGATGCAAAAGTTCAATGGTGCAAGATTGTCTGGAACAAGTTTAATATCCCTAAACATGGGTCCATACAGTGGTTGATTCAGCAGGAGAGGCTACTTACTTTAGACAGATTGTGCAGAATGAGGATTACAGATCAAAAGGAGTGTTTCCTGTGTGGTGTTCATGAGGAATCCCATAAACATCTCTTTCAGGAATGTCAATACACCTGTCTTTGTTATGACAGGCTTTTGGAGTGGTTGCAGGTTCACGTTAGAGGCTCTATAACTACAAGTGATGTCCTCAGGCTCAGGAATGTTTCTGGTCTTATGAGGATGATCACTTGTGCAGCTATGGTGGAAGTACAGTATGAGGTTTGGCATTCGAGGAATATTTGCAGGCTTGAAGGGTATGTCAGGCACCCTGTTGTTTTTCTGAAGATGGTGAGGATGCAGATGGAGAACCATTTTTTGGCTGTGAATCATGGTGAGCTCAAGAGGACTGATAAGGCTTGGTGCTTAAGAATTGGGTTATGCTAATGTGTATTTGTTGAATGTTGTAGGCATAGCTTAGTAGGTGATTGCTAAAATGGTTGTATTCACCTTTAAAGGTGATGAATTGTTTGTTGTAATTTGGTTTGCCTTGGGTAGCTATAATATTATTTACATTCTACCAAAAAAATTTTTTTGTTGAAATTGGGACAAAGGGAAGTCTCAGCCGACCGACCGGCCGCCGGTCAATCGACCGGCTGGGAGTCACCTGATGTTTTCTGCAAGTTTTGAAAATGAGCTAAACTCCCAGCCGGTCGACCGGCTGGGAGGTCCCGATTGATTTTGTGGAAACTAGAGAAGTCCCTTAACTCCCAGCCGCCCGACCGGCTGCCGATCAGCAAAACGGCTGGGAACCCGCTGCATTGTAAATTAGTGCTTTGATGATGGCTTGGTCGCCTAAGCGGCCGTCCAGCCACCGGTGGTCTTACCGGCTGGGGACCCCTGTGTTGCCTTTCCTCTTCTTTTCACTTGTAACTTCGCATGTATTGATTCTTACGGTTTGTTTACCTTATAATCCCTTGGAATGACATTTAATAAGTATGTATGAATTATATATTATCGCACATGCCTATCTCACATGTTTAGTGACGGTTTTAGATATTCCCCTTACTTGAGTTAGGTATGTCTTGAGTAGTCGGTTAAGTCTTTTCCCTTTGATGTTATTGAACTCTCATTTCCTGGTTGTACCCTATACTCGTTAGACTTAATGTAGGAGTGATGGGGGTACACCGTTGATGCTTATGCATATGACCATGTGTTAGTGGGGATATAACGGCGTTTTTGGGAGGCGATTGCAATGCGTTGGTCGACCAGGCCGTCAAATGTTGTATCCGTGCGAGGTGGTGTTACTTGCATGTAGCATACTTGCTTGACCTTTTACTTGACGCCTCATCTCCGTTGTGACAACCTTCTCGTTGGCCGCCCTTCCGAGATTGGTATACTTATTCTCTTTCCGCCTCTGTCGTTGGCCGCCTTGCCGGATTTGGGGTATTCGGCTTCTATATTGTTGACCAAGTCTTTGATGTGTGCATGGCTAGCCATATGTCGAATCAGGTACACGTCTTGGCCCGAGAGTCTGGCCAGATTTAGGTTAGGAGCGTATTATTATCGTAGTCCTACCGGGAGGATTAGAGTCTGGGGTCTTCTTGTCTTGCATAGTGCAGATGCTAGTGCGTTTCATTTATCGTGAGAGTATGTTTTATCATATGGTGATTTGTTGGATTGTATATTGGATGGTTGGATGCTTATTATCGGAATGTGGGTCTTGTCCCTAACCTTCTCAAGCATATGATTGCTTATGGTGAGATGCAAGCCATTAGTAGTGATATGGTTGCCAAGGAGAGTCTTCCCTGAGTCTTTGATATATGATGATGTTATGGCTGTTACCTCACATGCTTCTATCGCTATTATGGAATGATATCGTTGCAAGTTTATATGATGATTGCCTATGCATGATGATGTATGATTATATGCATTGCCTATGTTTGTTTTAATGTGATATGACTGGGAGAACCCCGAGTTACTCCCCACTGACTGTGGTATTCATGTTTCATGAATGAAGAAGTTACACGTTGATGTTGTATGGGGTTTTGACGAGTGAGCTAGCGAGCGTTGTACTTACAGCGATTTACCCTTAGCGTTGTAGTTTATATTAGTTTTATTATCTTACTTGTGTATTTATCCAGGGATCGGGATCCATTGTATTTATTTAAGTTGCAATTTGTACAAACGATTTATTAAACTAAGCTTTGTTTTTATGATATAGTGACATTCGCGGTTTTGCTTCTAAAATTTTTAAACTCTTGTGTTTTCCGTCGTAAATCTAGTGTTTACTTTATTGCAAAATCGCGGGGTCACACTTTAGTTCCGTTTTATCTACTTTACGTTCTGTTTTTTCCTTAAGCATTCCTTCACTTAGTTTTTCTAATTATAATTCCTGCAACGTCAATAAAAGTCACAAGATCCTTTTATTTGTCTCTACTCTAGTCGTTAATGCACCACTTGAATTAATCTATTCCGATTTTTGGTCCTCTCCCACCTATTCCTATGATCACTTTAAATACTATGTCATATTTGTGGATCATTATACAAAATATATGTGGTTTTATCCAATAAAAAAAAATCTGACACAACCCTTATTTTTATACGTTTTAAAGCTTCACTTGAAAACTTTTTTAACAAACAAATAATTCAAATCTATTCCGACAACGGTGGCGAGTGTATTAAACTCGCCTCAACTCTCCTTCCACATGGAATTGGTCACTTAACCACTCCTGAGCACACTCCTAAGCACAATGGTTATGTTGAGCGCTGCCACCGTCATGTCGACGAAACCAGTCTTACCCTACTTTCTCATGCTAACCTCCTGAAACTCTTCGTCCGCATCTATTTACTACTAGAGCCTACCTTATAAATCGTCTTCCAACTCCAACATTACAAAATCAATCATCGTATCAATGTCTTTTTCAAAACCCTCCTAATTATGCTAAATTACGTAGCTCTGGGTGCTTATGTTACCCTTGGATACGTCCTTACACTACTCATAAATTAGACCCTAGATCAAAACCATGTATTTTTGTGCGTTATTCCACTACTCAAAGTGCATATCACTGTTTAGAACCCGTATCCAAAACAATTTACACCTCCCGTCATGTATATTGAAAATAAATTTCCTTATCCAGCCCTTATCTCCCTTGCTTCCTCTCACAAAACCACATTCTTACGCCTACCTTCATCTGATTTACCAATCACTATCCTCCCTTCACATTCTTCCCCTGCCCTGTCTCCAACCGCACTTGTCTCAAACCCTTCCACATCACCCACCACGCCCTCTCCTGCCGTTACGCCACCATCCTCACCCTTTGCCCTAACTACCAGCCCCACTCAACCACCACAACCTTCTCCACAGCCCTTACGGATGATTTTTACCCCCTATTTAATAACATCAGGAAGCCAAACCCGAAATACGCCCTCGTTACTACTCGCCTTCCAACGACCACAAAACAAGCATTAGGTTCTCCACATTGGCGAGCTGCCATGCTTGACGAAATTAATGCTCTCACCCGAAACCAAACATGGACTTTAATTCCCTCTAAGCCGGGCCGCAATATAATTGGATGTAAATGGGTCTACAGGATCAAACAATAATCCCGATAATTCGATTCTAAAATACGAAGCGCGTCTCGTTGCCTGGGGTTTCAATCAACAAACATGTATTGATTTTTACGGCGCCTTTAGTCTGATTGTTAAGACGGTCACGGTTTGCTTAATTCTATCACTTTTGTGACACCCCCTTCTACCAAAGAGCCTTACTAGACCTTCGTCGGTAAACAAGGGTGCTACCATCTCGGTTGTCCGAAGTAGTACATACAAATAGACCATAACGAAACGACACTTATTAAATATGGTTTAAAGTAATTACATCGTCTCAAATAAATAATGAAATATTGCCTCAAAACTACATATCCAAAACTCGTCTGAAATAACAACTCATAAATAAGGTCTAAGACACAGCGAACGTTAAAGACTTGTCAGCAGCGTCAATCCCATCTGATCCCCAAAGCATGCTTAAACGGAATACATGCTGAACTCCTGCTCACCATTCCCCAATGGGTCACAGCAGTTTTTGAAAACATAAACGGGGTCAGTATCATCGTATATCGATCAACGCATAAACAAAAAACAACAATCATCAAAGTAACCACTATCATCTCCAACCTCCGGTAACCGAGTTCCCACCGAAGCGGTCACCCCTGCCAGCGTCATACTGTAGATCTGAATGTCGTTCCGTTTACGATGACAGGCCACGGTACTGGACAACAACAGCCCATCTCACTGCAACAAGAGTTCCCGTAACATTAATGTGCACATCTCCCTCGTGGCAAGAGAGCCACGAGAGGCGAACTCAGGGTGGGGTACCGTCTCCCGGAGGACCACCAATATAGAACTAGTAACCAATCACAATCACATGTAACATCATCATCATCAACAATCATCGTCATCCTCATAATAGCCAACAACAACATCAACCACATCAATAAATATACAAAGGTATTGAGTAGGGAATCCCTACCAGTAGATACCTGTATCTGTCGATACAGGCATTTGTAGAAATCCCGCCAAACACCCAATGATGATAAAACAACATAAATTTTGTATTTGACCTTGTCATTATTTGTGGTTCGTTTTACGATGTAAAATGGACAGCGTCGATGATTTGTATTTTAAATGAAATTTTAAATAGATTTCCGTCTCAAAAAACTTCGTTTTTAATCCATTTTAAAAATCAAATTTTCATTTTTTTATTGAAAATAAAATAAAAATTTATTTAAACCCGACTTGGAAAGTCAACTTTGAATTATTTCATTTGACCATCTCATTATTGTTTAAAAACAATGTTTATAAACGCTAGTTTGCGAGGGTCTTTTAAGCTCGTTTTGGAGCCGATTTGATCCCAATTCACGATGCAATCTCGACCCAACCTCTTCCCCTCCTATTCCACTCATCAAACCCCATTAGAGACCCTTCCAAGAGACTTATTTTCGTGCCCAATAAAACAGCCATACATTTTCTCTCACACGGTTCAACATAGCAAACAAAACCAAGCCCAAAACCAACCCAAATGACCTACCCAGTAAAAACCCTAACACGACTACACACCTTCCTACCCATACTAGGAACCTTACCCACAAAGCAAGACTCCCCAAAAAACCCTACATCCAACCGAAATCCCGGCAGTAGAGTCAAACTCGAAAACTGATACCTTCAACTTCAAACCCTACTCAAACTCTTCAAACCTCCCTATATAAACGTAAAACCACCCCCATTAACAACCCTTATCACCCTATTACACCTTAAACAGAAAACAAACTCGAAACAAGCCTTAAACAAACCCTAAAACACTTCAAAGCCGTCGCACCAAAATAGAGCATGAACTGCTCTATTTCGGTTTTCAGCCGTGACTTTGAGGTCACGTTTATCCTAACTCCCACATCCATTCAAATTAAGTAATATCATTTTGAAAAACTAATTTTTGTCTTCTTTCCAAAACATCTTACAGATCAAAGATTCATCAAGTAACGAAGATTCTACGGGCGGTTGAAAATCGTTGTGCAATTTGGTTTTCCAAAATCGAGATTCAATTTCAATTTCGTTGACGACGGCCTCTCGGAGCATATTTTACTATTGATTACGACACAAGACAGTGTTCAATGATATATATATGAGGAGGGTGCAATAATACCTTCTCTTCCCTTTCAATTTCCATCTTTTATTACCGTCTTTCACATGCTTATCGTTTGTTTAACGTTTCGTATTATTGACTTGTTATTAGTTCGTTGTTTTTGTAACTAATTCATGAAATGGGTTTTGTATGTTGATATTTTTGTCTTATTCATTATTTCTCGCCATTTTATGATAGTATTTTGTTATGTAAACATCGTTGTCTATTCGTATGTCGTATTTGAGTAGATTAGCCTTTAACTTTGAGTAGTTCGATTTATGAGTCGTTTTTCTGTTCACACCATATGTTTTATGTCTAGTTTATTATCATATATGAGTCATATTCAATTTTGTATAATAATTTATAGATTCTAATCGTATGTCGTAGCAAAGCGAGTCTGTCTTAGAGTCACTCGATCGAGTATATGACATACTCGATCGAGTCGGGTCGATACTCGACCGAGTACAGTGGTACTCGATCAAGTATCCTTGTCTGCCTGTGTTGTTTCAACTCTGTCCCAGAGTCACTGGACCGAGTACATCGCACTCGATCAAGTAACCCTGAGACAGAGGCGCCTTTCGTCTCTTTTCTAGTTTATTTTTGCATGTATGTCGAGTCTTGTCTTGTTCATGTCTTGTATCTTATAACTAACCGCTAATGTTTGTTAATCCGTCTTATGCTCAGAGTAAGAATCTCTCTTTGCCTCTCTCTCCTTATTCGTTTAGACTAGATTAGTTTAAATGAACTCACATGCTAAAATAGCTTTGACAAAGTTAAATGCATTAAATGACATAGAATAAAATTCACATGTTAGGGTTTAACTTGCATGATTACATTTCATATGACACCTCTTCAAATAGCCATTCATTTGTTTAGAAGAGGTTGTTATTGTAACGGGCGGGTTGGATGTTCTTTTAATGGAATTAAATTAACTTCCTAACACATAACCTCACACGAATCTAAATCTCTAAGAATTGGTTTTCTAAATTCCATAAAAATTTAGTGGCGACTTTTTCAAAAGCTTAAAGCTAAAAAAATGTGTGTTAAGAAATAAAACCATTTTGCGTGGATCGAATTCCCTCATCCACACTACCTTTAAGCAAATCCGCAACAAATGCAATCACAATTAGAAATCTTCCTCTACGAAGTCTCCTCCTAACAACAATTAATAACCTAGTTCAATAAATAATCTAATCCCATTCCTAAAACAAATTAGGGTTAATAATATCTACCCAACAATAATTAACTAGATTCAAGATAAAGGTATTTACGACACGTTCAATGAAAAAGAAGTGATCCGACGGACTAAGAACAACAATCCAAGCCTTGATATGAGTTAAGATGATAAGGAGAGGTTTAGAGAGAGTTTAAGAAAGCTTTTAGGGTTTAATAATGATTAGAAATCGACAGAATTCATTTATACCTCCATAATCGTCTTTATTCAAAACCAATCGAAAAACCCGTCAGACCAGTGCACTCGGTCGAGTGCACAAAACACTCGATCGAGTACATTACTTTTGGTCGAGTGCCTACAACACTCGACCGAGTGCCACCTAGGCAGAAGTCTGCCTAATAGACACAATCAACCACTCGGCCGAATGAACTCTACTCGGCCGAGTACATACACCACTCGGTCGAGTGTCCCCTACTCGGCCGAGTACCGGACAATCAGATTACGGAGTATTACAACTTGCTATTAGTAATGGTTGACACTTCATCAATTAAATGTTAATAATGCGTTTATTCAAGGATCGTTACATGACACTGTCTATATGTCTCAAGCACCAGGGTTCATTGATCCCGCTTTTCCCTCTCACATATATCATTTACCAAGGCTATATACGGTCTAAAACAGGCCCTGATGGCCTAATACACTGAGCTCAAAAACGAGTTCCTTCAGTATGGTTTTATTGCGTCCAAGTCAGATTCCTCACTGTTTTTTTACTACACCGTGCAAAGTCCAGTATTTATCTTTTAGTTTATGTCAATAATATATTAGTCACCGGTCCATCTCATGTGTCCATTCCTACGCCCCTTGTACCCCACCCACCGCTCACTCATACAAATGGGTCGGCCATAGTGACTATCGGGCCATTGTGGGTAGCCTCCAGTATCTTTCCATAGCTCGTCCCGATATCATCTTCACTGTAGATAAGCTAGCTCAATACATGAAAACCCCACTAGATACGCACGTGAATGCACCAAAACGATTACTCATATATTTAAATGGTACTTTAACCACTGGTCTTCAACTACATCGCCAAATATCATCTCATCTTCATGCTTTGTGCGATGTCGATTGCGCCGGAGACAAGGATGACTACGTCTGAACTTCCGGGTATATTGGCAAAAACCTAATTAACTGGGTATTGATGAGTCCATTATATATATAGTTTAACTCCCTAGTTTAGCTCGGTTTATTAGATTATTATACTTTGTTTAGTATATTTGTGAGCTAATTACGTGTTCTAGGTTTATTGATTGTGTTTGTTACATTTTGTAGGAATCTAAGCATTTAGAGGGGCTTTTTCCTAGCACATTAGCAAGCATCAAAGTTCACTAAGCTAAAATGGAAGCAAGATGGACCATGGAAGGATACTATGAGAAATGACAAGCCCAAGCATGAGTATTTGTAAAATGGTTTGGTGTACAAATGATAAACCAAAATAAAGCCCAACTTAAGGAGTCCACAACTCAACATAGGGATGCTCTTTTGATGCTCATGGGATCCCAAACTATGCAATTAACCGGAGAATTAAGGAGCTTAAAGGCGTATCATAGGATTCCTCAAGCATTTAATTGAGTCATTAAGCAAATGTTCTTGGATTAGTGAAACCCCGATCGGGGTTTCCATTCCCCGATCGGGGTTTAGGTTCTGTGGAATGCATACGTTTCAAGTCCCTCTCCCTATATAAAGGAGAGGTACTTCGACACTTAGGAGCATCTTGGACAACATTCTACACTCTAAAAACACTCTTTTACATAATATCATTAGTCATTAGATTAGGTTTAGAATAGTTTAGTTTCCATTAGTTGTTACTAATAATTCCTTTAAGTATTTCAGTTTATATTACAAGTTCATTTGCAAGTTATTTGGTTCCATTGTGTTCTTCAATTCCAAGTTTTATTTCCTTTGTTGAGATAATTCTATTTCTTGAATTGTTTTGTTATTTCCTTTGTCATTTCCGTTATTAGTTAGTTATCATGTTTACTTTATCATTTGTTATTAGATTAGTTATCATTATGCAAGAGTAGTTACTTTGTCTAGGGAATTACGGAAGCCATGCATAAATAATATTTTCAATTGTTGAAATAAGATGTTATGATATCAAATAGTTGTTTCTATCACATGCTTGCATTGTATTGTTAGTCTTTGATTATTGATCACAATCCTTGATTAAATTCGTTAATTCTTTCTATAAGTCGAGAGGCACGGAATTGAATTAGACTAAGCATGTGTTAGTAGATCAACCTAGCAAAAGCGAGAGTTCGTTAGGACCCGATCTATGGTTGACACTAATATCGAGAGGTGGGTGTCTTTAGCCTAAACAATTATCGTTATTATCAATTTCCTAGTTTGACTTGAGCATTTACATAATTTGCATGTGTGACCCGACCTCCCTAGACTCTTCCTTTATTATTATCGTTGTTTCATAAACCCAACCAAACCAATCGATAACCGACGTTGATAGAATTCACCCCATAACAACTTGTATAGCAACTCCCGTCTCCTTGTGTTCGACCCCTATTACTACATTCATTTGTGTCTAGGGTATTTATCTTTGATTAGGTGTGCGATAGCCTATCAGGTATCTCGAAAACAAAGAGCCCGTGCCCGTTCTTTTACCAAAGCATAATTTTGAGCCGTTGCGGATGCGATTGCGGTTATTCTATGGCTGCAATCTCTTCTCCTTGAGCACCCTTTCTCTCATACTACTTCCCTTGTTATATATTGTGACAATCTTGGGGCAACTCATCATTCGGCAAATCCCGTATTTCATTCTCGCATGAAACATGTTGCATTGCCTTTCCATTTCATTCGAGAACGAGTTCAAGTTGGAAAATTACGTGTGCACCATATCAAAGGCATTGACCAGCTCGCTGACCTTCAAACAAAACCTCTTCCTAGAGAACGATTCAATCAACTTTCATCCAATATCAGCCTCTTCGAAGGAATGTTTCTCTTGCGGGGGCATGTTTGTAATTAAATGTAGATAATGTTGATAAGTTGCATCATTTCTCGTTAGACTAAGTCTATGGTTGTTATCAGTCAGTAGTTAATTAGCTAATACTACTCCACTAATATAGCCATGTATATTTTAAGTTGTTCCTAATATTACTCCACAATTTGCTCTTCTGTAACTAGATAGTAGTATTCTGTAAATGTTATATATATACCTATGTACTTGTACGTTCTAATATATACAAAAACCATTTCATTCTTTACATTGTTTGGATAGGAAAGTAGGAATGTCAATGAAACAGGTTTTGGCGAGTTTCGCCCCACACCCAACCCGCTTGGGGCACGTGAGGGTAATGATTTGATGGGTGGTGGGCCGAGATGGGTATCAAAAGTTTCATTAGTCGCGGGTCATGGGGTAGGTTCAGGTATCATATGAGACCCGCCTTATAACCACTTCGCCCCACACCACCCCGCCTCGCATGTCCCCACCCGCTTATACCCGCCTTACTCATCTCTGGCCCACATATAATATAGGTCTAGCTAAGTAAAAAATTAATAAATTTTAAGATAAAGGCTAAACTATAAAAGAGACTTGTTTGGTAGCTAATATATTTAGCTAGATTTGCTAGTTGGTACCTAAATTTAGCAAAATAGGTAAATTATGTTTGTGACGTAGATAATCTAGTTAACTTTCAGCAATCACTTGTTTGAAAAACTTATGTACTAGTTAATTGAATTCGAAATTATTTTAAACCACTTTGCGGAGACTTATTTGCAGAAGTTGTACAAGACTTAGTATGTTTTAGATTCATGAATTTTATTTTTAAAAATTGTTTCATGAGGGGAAAGGTAATTTGGCGGGTGCGGGTTTGAAAATTTCTGCCTGCACGAGTCGTGGGTGGGTGTAGGTACGTATTATAGTTTGCGGATGCGGGTGCGGGATACCCTTCCTCAGCACTCACCCCGCCCACATCCATAAAGGGTGGGAAGAAAGGAAAGGGGAAATGGATGAGGTAGCTTAGAGTATTGCCTCCTCTCTAAATCTCTCAACCTCCTTTTCTTAACCAAATAAAAAAACACAAATTCTTGTTTACAACCGTCGCATATGCGACGAGTTAAGTGTAACCACTTTTTGATAAATAGTGACCATTTATTAATAAAGAGTAACCATCTTTTATGACTTGAAAATAACATTTATTATCAAGGTAGTCACTATTTAACAAAAAGTGGTCACATTTTGCAAAAAAGTGGGGAATGAGCCTGTCGCATAGGAGAGTTGCTAATAAAAAAATTCTCATTTATTCAAATCTCTCCTTTTTTTCCCCACCAAATCCCTTCATCCAAACGCCCAATTAACACTTGAGTTCATTAAATCAAGTCCCCGTAGCATCAACAACTAATGATACTATTTTAAAAAATTGAATGCGAAAAGAAATCAAAAAGAATTTAATCCCTAAAGATCACAAGAGTTATATTAACTGTTGTTAAAAAAAATAAGAATCGCTGCTCAAAATGACTTGTCCTTTTATTGATATGAATACGTTATTTACACAAGTAAATGCGACAACTAGGTTAAATAACCTAGGCACAATATGGACATGAAGACCAATACAAGCGAGCCCAAAATACTCGGCCTTGTTACCCATTTCAAGTGGGAGCGTACAGATTGTAAACCCCCAACTTGCTAACTGATGGTTTTAAAAGTCGTCACAACCAGACCAAACAAATAACTCAACTAAGTAGTACGAGATCGAACACGAGAACGGCGGGGGTTAGTATTTAGCAAGTTCAAGTCTAAGTTTAGCCTAAAAATAAGATTTGAGAGATAGATTAAATGCAAGACAAGTAAATAATTTGATAAAACTCAAGATGGAAAACAATCTAAGGAAGTCGGGTTCACTAAGGCAAGCATAGGGAAGAATCGGGTAAGGGGGGAGGTTTAGGATGGGTGAAATATTCTAGGTCGGTCTCAACCTTGCGGCGGGGGAGATTTCTGAGGTCGGCGTTAAAGAGCTATCGCAATTAACTAAGTCAACATCCGTAAATCGAGCACACAATCAAAACCTTGAGCCTTCACTACATGAGTAATGACTACACTGAATGACAAACAATATAACTTCCATTCAAACAATTCATCAAATACTTGGCATAGAGATTAAATAAATAAAGCACCCCTCCTATTTAACCATCAAGAACCCAATATCAACCCCATAGTAAGTCAGAGATCCCTCTAATCCTTAGATAAAACACAACTCACACATGATTTGATAAACACAAACGATAAACATAGGAATAATGACGACAAACCAAGCAAATATCATACGTAATACAATTAATGCTAGATAAGATTAACTAAACTGCCTATGTAAATAATAAAAACACTAGAGGAAATATAACAAATATAAGGAAAAGATGAGAACTTGGATTAAAACGAGAACGAACTTCTACAATATCTCAAGTATAACCAAACTATTACTAAATTTGAAGACTAATTAACCAAGATTAGAGATAAATCAAGGAAAGATTAAAGCTTGCAAATGAAGGATTAAACAAATAAAATGATCTTTCGATCTAAGGTTTTGTGCTAAGATAAGATTTACATCACTAAAAACATCTCTATTTATACTAAGATAAGATCCAATAAGAGATTTGCGTGTAACACCCCCATATACCAAAGAGCCTTACAATACCTCCTTAGTACATTGGGATGCTACCATCTCGGTTGCCCGAGGTAGTACATATCAAATCAACCATAATAGAGCAATACTTTATTAAATCAAGTGTTTAAATCAAATTTACATCATATCCAATCCAGACGGCATACCGTCTCAAACAATAATCCAACTAGTAAAGTAAAGATAAATAAATGCAATGTCTATGACACTACTAAAACAGAAGCTATGACTCTACGGCAGCAATCTTATCAACTCCCAACACGAGCTCATCGAATTACCTACTGATTACCTGCTCACCATTCCCCAATGGATCACAGCAATTTTAGAAAATAATATGGGGTCAGTACACCATAAGACGATCATTGTACGAGACACCAAAGTAACAGAAACAAGAGGCTCATCGCAGCGGTCACCTCAGCAGCATCAGGTTACCATCCTGACCTGCAAACCACCTATTAATTCCAGATCGCAGCACTGGACATCAAAATTCCATCTCACCGCAGTGATATTCCCGGAACATTAATGTGCACACCCCCCCCCCCCCCCCCCCTCCCGCAGCGGGAGAGATACGAGAGGTGAACTTGGGGTGTGGTCCGTCTCCAGGCAGACCACCAAAATAATAACCAAGTAACCGCCCAAACTCCAAACCAGAACTTCATCATCATCACAATAGTAACCATCATCATCATCATCATCACAATAGTAACCATCATCATCAACAACAACACAACATCACGGTAACAATCTCATCACAGTGATTAACATATAAAGCATCGAGTAGGAAAATCCTACCTTTTAGCAAATCCGCAAGAAGCACAAGCAATCAAATCAAAAATCCTCTTCCACAAAGTATCCCCCTAAACATACAAGGATTATACAATCAATCACTAACCATATTCCCTTTTCCCCCAATTCAATTAGGGTTACATAATTCATAATAATCATTAATATCAATAAATCATAAGGATGAATCACTTACCAAATGAAATAACCAAGTAAGACAAGAAGCAATCGATCCGGGTTGGAATGATTAAAGATGCTTGTGTTTAGAGTTTGATTATGAATGATAAACTGACGGAATAATCTTTTAATACCTCTTAAATATCTTTAATCAAACCGCCCAATAAAATCCTGTAGATCGGTGCACATAGTCGAATGCAAGAATCACTTGGTCGAGTACACCGCACTCAATTGAGTGCACACTACACTCGGCCGAGTGTCAACTAGGCAGAAGGCTGCCTAACTGACACACCAACCTCACTCGGCCGAGTACACATCCCACTTGCTCGAGAGACCCTTACTCGACCGAGTACAAGGTACTCAGAAATACGGAGTATTACATTGGGCCCGTCAAAGACGGACCAAATTCCTGTTTTAAGATGCTAACAATCAGAAAACATTTTACAATGATTTTGCTGCTGCTATGTTTAAGATGAGCAGGCTTGGTGTTCAGACTGGAAGCGCTGGAATAGTTCAATCGGATTGTAAAGTCGCAAATTAAATTTCACATTATTAAAAAAAATATATATATAACCATGTTTACTAATTACTACTCCGTATGAACTTGGAATTCTTTTGTTTATTCTTGTAAATGAAGAACTACTTATTTTAATTGTCTTACGCATTATTATGTAAAACTTGATTTGTACCGATAATTATGGATTTTATAAAACAAATTTTGACTGATATATAATCGAGTACATATTGATTCAATTTTACAGTTTGAGGTCTTGCTTAGATAATAAAAAAAGAAGCGAAATGGAGGGAAGTGGCAAGGCGGAAAGGGATTTGAGGGAACGAAGGGAGCGAAGGAAAAATGGAGGAGGTGATTTTCCCCCAAATTCTTCCTATGTTCAAAGTAACTAATTTTGCTTGGAGGAGAGAACTTAAGGGATCTATTTTTCCTTCTCTTTAAATATCTCAATCTCCTTTGGTTAATAGAGGAGGTGATTTTCCCCGAAATTTTTCTTATCTTCGAAGTAACTAATTTTGCTAGGAGTAGGGAAATTAAGGGATCTATTTTGCCTTCTATATATCTCAATCTTCTTTTGTTAACCAAAGAAAAAACTTCTCATTTCTTCGAATCCCTTCCTTCCTTTTTCCTCAAATTCCTCCATCCAAACACCTTATTCGCCCTTAAGTTCATTAGTTCAAGTCCTCATAGCATCAGAAATTAATGTCACATTTTATGCGAATAGAAATCAAGAAGATATTAATCCCAAAATATTTAAAGAGTTGTATTGATTGTTGTTAAGATTTAAGAACAATTTTACAAAATGACTTGTCTTTTTATTGATATCAATACGTTATTTACTCTCAAGTACATACGAGAGCTAGGTTAAATAACCTAAGCACAAGATGGACATGAAGACCAATACAAGCGGGCCCAAACTACTCGGCCCTGGTACCCCCTTTCAAGTGCGAGTATACGGAAAGTAAACGCCGAACTTACTAACTGAGAACATAAAATATGAAACCCCCAATGCTTTGGTAAGCACAGCAGCGAGTTGTATTTATGTGGCCACATACAAGGGCATACTGTTACACTAAGACCATTCTTGAGTGTGAACAAAAGGATAATATATCTCAATATCCTTCGTATGATCGTGAAAAATAGGATTATGAGCTATATGTAAGTCGGACAGACTATCACATGAAACAACCATAACCGAGGAATGTGACACACCCAAATTGAGCAAGAGTCCCAACTATAATACCCGCTTAGTTTGGTCGGTTCACTCAGTCGGGCACTCGACCGAGTAGTGGCACTTGAGCGAGTAGGACAAGGACTCGACCGAGTTGGTCTAACAACCCGGTTTATTAAATAAAAGAAATACCTTATAATAAATCATTCATCAGAGTATAAAGATGAAACAAGGGTCAAGGTGGCGGAAACACCTGACCAATCCGGATCGATACTCAAATCAAAATCTGAGCTAATACATTATTAATATTCTCAAACTAGATTAAATTCCTAAATAACTTATTTGCCTCGCCACAAGTCTCTCCAGCCCAAGCATCCAAACAAGCAGCATCCAATTCAACATGAGAATGGGGGTCGACAATCAGTCGGGAGTAACTAGATACTCTCCCTGTCATGTTTACAGCAGGCAGAATTAATAACAATCTATAAAAACAGATAATAATCATAAATGACATATGAAGCAATCTATACAATATGACATACATCCGAACTTACCAAGACGGAACCAAACCTACATGAATGCAATCCTGCAGACCTAGACCATATGCAACCACTAGACCATGAATACATTCAAGACCCAAAGTAGCACACGATCCATAGCAACATAAGGCATAATGTTAGCATCAAAGCATAGTGAATAGAGCGAACACATGTTAGAGCGTATAACCATTGCATGTAACTTGATAGAGCGTATAACAACTGCCTATGTCGGTTGTGGAGCGTATAACCACTGCCTCCACGGTACTATGTGTAGCGTATCACCACTGCCTATATGCTTAAGACCTGGCCAGACCTCTCAATGCATTAATTATACATCGAATGACACTCGAGACCCAGAGAATTTAACTGATGTCTCTGACCACCCGAACATAGATCAAGTAAACCCCCGAAGGGTGGCTCTTGATTCATTCTGATAGTATTCAACTAATACTACCATCATCTATTCGAACTAACCAACAAACAAATGCACAATTTAAATGAATGTACAAAACATGCGTGAATAACATCACGACTCAACTCAGTAGAACAGTTTAACTGACTGTCCCACCTCAACTCATAGAACAGTTTAACTGACTGTCCCACCTCAACTCATAGAACAGTTTAACTCACTGTCCCACCTCAACTCATAGAACAGTTTAACTGACTGCTCTACTCCTCAAAGAATGAGAGTAACCAAGATGGTATGCAAACATAGTATTATAGTCCAACTAACCATAACACCACACATAAATAAGCACAGATGACCAAAGGTTATAGTACCTGGACATATATCATTACACCTCAAAGGTCACGTTATAGTTCAAGCTACAATAACACAAGGCACATAAGCATATAACATTCAATGTTATAGTACCTCCTACTATAACCTTCACTTAACCCTCGTGAAGTTATAGTAACCCCAGCTATAACCATGGTTAAGCGTGTTAGGTTATAACATCATCAACTATAACCTTCACTTAACTCGGGCAAAGTTATCGTGCCTTCAGCTATAACTGTGACACCCTCAAATTTGCGGAAAGAAAAAAAAAATAATTTAACTAAATAAAATATGAGAATACATAACGAAGGTGTCATAAATAAAAAGGTTCATTACAAAACGGAAATAACATTATACAAAAGAAATATACAAGACGGGAGACATATCTCCCGTATAAATACGGAAATAAAAGAGTGTATAATAATATACAATCTAAGAACCGAATATAGGTCCAAGGGAAATACTTCGCTCGCTAGCTCGTCAATGTACCCAAAGTATGCATCACCACCTGTTCGACCGCATTAAATATAAACACGGAAGCCACAGTCAGTGGGGAGTAACTCCGAGTTCTCCCAGCCACGAAATGTCGAGGTTAATTAAACATGAATAACATAAAAGCAATGTATATGGAACATACAAAACTTAAACATATACGGCATGCTTTTCATGTTATTAACAATTAACTAACATATAACCTATCATGTGAAAGCTATCATGTGAATCCGTTATCAATCTATAACAAGAGGTAGGGAAGCTGGTATGCTAGCTCAGAGGTTACCTGTAACATGGCCATGATACACTCAAACCCTAATCAACACGTAATCATGTGAATCAGTTAACAACCGTTAATCCAAACTCTATCAATCCTAGCCGGCTTGCATCTCACCTTCTAGAACTCATAGAATCATACAAACATGAAAGACCAATACGTCTAGAAACAGGCATAAGTTCTTAGGACCAGTCAATAGTCGACTTCTGTAACTCGAGTCTTATACCACGAGGTAGGATATACTTATATATTTAGGCTCAGCGGTTACCCTAATAACATGGCCCAAATACAAAGCACACATCTAAGGCTCAGCGGTTACCTTAAAAACATGGCCCAAGATCCAAAGCACATATCTTAGCTCAGAGGTTACCTTTAAAACATGGCCAAGATACCACTCTACCCGAACCTAGACTGCGCAGACTAGAGAAATGCGGAAACCAGCGAATCCAAGACTACAATCACATGAGTACCCTAAGGAGATCCACCAAAGGGTTGGCTAGTACTAAAGCTGGCTCCATTCCCAAAGTGGAAGCAATAAGGCAGCCATGCCCGGACTTGGAGATCCACCAAGCCGGGGACACACAAAAGCTATTAACCATGAACTATATACTCGTTAAAGATAGTAAGGCCTATCAATGTCATGGTCCAAGATACTCATTTAGAATTAGAATGGTCAAGACGCCATATACTCATAATTCTCTATGGGTACTTAGTCAACACGACACAATCATCAATCAAAACGGTCACGGGAAAACTTCCTATCATGTGACTAATTGCAAAAAATCATATTCAAAATATCATATCGCCTCATATCTATTAAGGCTCATTCATTCATTAAATAAAACCTTACTGAAGACAAATCCCCGACCCGAGTCCCGCGACGGGTCATCAGTCAAACGGGGCTGACTAGATCTTAGTTTGACCAAACCCGTTTGGTCCAAACCGGCTAGAAACAGAGTCTTAGCCCATCGAGGCTTGAACATAAGAATATACATTCATTTCATGCTATTCATTCAATTTCTAACATGTGAATTATTAATTCATACGAAAACCCGCTTGACTTACATGATATCCAATTAAACTACAATCTGTATTATAATTTCTAACATGTGAGAAATAATAATATTATGAAAACTTTTTAATTAAATAATTTACTTATTAAAATTTCCCACTTGCTAAATATTACAAAACGCGATAAAATAACAATACTCAAAAACCGTCACAAGTCCAAGGGACCCACGGTTCATTTTGGACCGGTTTTGGTCATCATTTCTAAAAACCGTATCTTAATATTTCCCGCATGCTTAACATATTTAAAACCCGTCAAAACAACAACAAAACAATCAAGTATCGACAAAACCCAAAGAACCAAAACACGGACCAACCAGACCGGGCTGGACCGGGTCTGAACCGGCCTGAACCGGCCTGGTTTGGCCTGGTTTTCCAGCCACAAAACAGCCCCATAACCGGCCAACCCCATCAACAACTCTAAATTATTTCTAACATGTTTCTAATTAACAAACAACCATTTTAACAATCATCATACAAAAATCATGATTATACACAAATCATTCAAATATGTCAAGAACACAAAACATGTCATAAAAATTCCATACAACATACAAATGATTACTACTTATCATGTTATTACCAACAATCATAAATAACAATAATATGAACAAAAACAAAAGGTATGTAACATAAATTCGTCGAGTAACTCGGAATCGTTACCTTAGCTAGCACAAAATCAAGTAGCACCAAAATATAAGAACTAAGAAATAAGAAACCCGTCTTCTAGTCTTCTCCTAAAATATACGAGTCACCAAACTCGTCTTCAAAATCTTCACCTATAAGAAATGACAAGAATAACTTTATTAGAACTAAAACTTGATTTTCCATAATTAAAGTGTTGAAAACGATTTTGTCGGAATCGGAAATAAAACGTACTTGAAGATGGAGAGCGAAGAGGAGATTCTAGAAATATAAGTTAGGACGGATTTGAATAAGAAATGAAGGTTTTATGATGATTTTTCTCAAGAACGACGAAGAACGAATGAAGAACGACGAAGAACGAATGAAGAACGATGAAGAACGATTAATTAGATCTTAATTTGATTTATTGTAAAATGAAAAGTTGTTAGTGGGTAATGATGGAGTGTGAGCCGTGTACATATAGAAGAAATAATGAGTCGGGTTTTGAAATTGTTGTTACGGACTTGACTCGGGTTTAATAATTATATTACGGTAATTAATTAAATATTAATTTAATTAAATCAAACATCTAGATATTATGTTATTGTAATCAAAAGAAATGAAAATATCTAGCTTTAAGAGAGGAAGGAGAGCCGTGTGGTTCATCAAAGAAACCGGGTCTGATTTATCGATTTGCGTAACTTAAACTGACGGATCGATAAAGTTGTAAATATCTTAGATATTATTATTAGTTTAATCATATTAATCAAAAGATCTTAAGGTGAGTGGAAAAAGATGATATAGGCGTGTGACTCATGCCAAAGTCGAGTTTCGGGTTTGTTTCGGGATTTAAGTTGACTCGGGAATAGTTAAATGACGTTCGGGATTAAACCGTAAAAGTTATTCTTTAATTCCGAATAAATTCAAAATAATTATATTAAATTATCATAAATTCAAATAAATCTTAATAAAAATAACTTAAATTTATTATTTTTCAAATATAATTTCGGTCTTTAAAATTACGAGATGAGTCGGGAAAAGTCAACGAAAGTCAAAGTTGACTTAAAAGTCAAGAAAAGTCAATGATGACTTAAAAGTCAAGAAAAGTTAAATGACGACTTAAAAGTCAAGAAAAGTCAATGACGACTTAAAAAGTCAAGAAAAATCAAAGACGACTTAAAAGTCAAGAAAAGTCAAAGATGACTTAAAAACGGGATTCTCATGGAATCTCCCAAAAATTCCAAATACGAACTCGGAATTTCCAAATTCGACTGGAAACCATAAATTCTAATTTAAAACTTAAGTTTGCTGAAAAGTGTCCGTTAATATTTTCCCTAGAAAAATAGGGTATATTTCGGGTTGTTACAATAACCTTCACTCAAATTTAGTGAAGTTATAGTACTTCAAGCTATAACCTTACTTATAAGTGCGAGGTTATAGTATCATCAACTATAACTCTCTTCTGTTACAGTTTAGTCCTCTATAACACATGTATCAAGGGGTCGACTCCACGTCACTAACCGCCTTGTCACCACAACGAGATTTGTTATAGCATACCACACCAGAACGCCACTTTTAATGTTATAGCTCAAACATGTATAACATGGGTAGCTTATGCGCAAAGTTATAATCTAACATACTATAACCTTAGCGCTTTAAACTAAAACCCTAATAATAAAAAAATAAGTAAACCCTAACCTCTCCCACAAGGAGGAGGCCGAAACCCTAGGTGATGGCAATCCCACGGCCGCGCCACCACCAATGATGCTTGGGTTCGCGATTTAAATCCTAGTTAACGCACCAAATGAATAATTGAAAATAGAATAACAACATAAACATTAAATGCAATTAAACATGTGAATCATAAGCATTAATAACCACACACAATTAATCAAACAATCAATCATTATATCATGTTAATAATTCACTTTCTATAAACATAATTAAAGGAAACACCTACTTGCCTTTATTACGCAATAAAGACCGCAAAAATAATCTTCATCTTCATAAAACCGTCATTAATATTGTGCTACACAAATCCTCCAAAAACACCCGAAAATAAAGACATCTTCTTCTTATTCTTCTTATTTACCCATCAAATATAGAAACCCTAAAGGTAAGTCTAAACTCCATACAATCGAGTCCAATAGAATATATTGTAGAAGTAAGAGCAAGGATTGTAAATATATACTCCGTTATATATATTTGGATTTGGAAGAAGGAAAGATGCATAACAATGGAGTTAAAGGGAGGAGAATTAAAAGAGAGGAAGAAGGGAATCATGGCCGCCTACCCAGGAAACGCACGTAACAAAATATTGAGCAACTTGCCTGTTAGGTTAGGATTTTGTGCTTATAAAAAGGTTTAAGTGGCCTTTTGATCCATTAGCTCACAAAATGGATAATTCAATTACAAATTGCGTTTAGTATAATTAAAAAGTTTGGAGAGTTTACATAGGAAAAATAACTATTAGATTTAAATAATCAAATCGTGCACGGACATTATTTTAACCCATCCAAATTAGGTAAAAATGGAAAATAATAAAATATAGAACATAACCGTTGAATACGAACTAAATAATTAATTTAATAATTAATTAATTTAAAAAATAAATTTTCGAATAAAATTTATTATAAAACACGGGGTGTTACAGTTGGTTCTCGTCAGTGATGGGTTATTTAAATAGGCCTTATGGAAATTCAATTGAATGAAAGATAATAATAATTAGTAGTAATTATATGTGATATATGTAATTAAATGAAGTAGGTGAAGGATTTGATGTATTATGTGATTACATTCATGATAGCATTGTGTACCTGTAGAGGTAGGATTTTTCTATTCAATTAACATTTATAAGATTGATTGTTGTTGATATAATATGATTGTGGCATTTTAATTGTGGTGTTTGGAGTTGGTGTTGATGATGGTGTGTGGTGGTTGTTTATATGGAACGGTTACGGGAGACAAGCTACATGACTATGTGCTTAGCTTCTTGTGGCTCCCGCTACATATGAGGATGTGCACATTAAGGACCTGGGTCTGGGGTGACTTATTGTGGTAGGGTTCGTTGTATATAGGATTGTGTCTACTGGCATGCCCTAGACATGACGGTGTGATTTTTTATGGCACCGCGTTTGGTGGTTTACGATGTGCTTGTTTATGGCACCGGTTTGCGTGATGATTGTATTGTTTTGTGACTGATGACGATTATAGTGATATAGTGGGGGTATGGTGTGTTTTATAAGGACTAAGACTTTGAGATAATCAAGGACATAAGGGATATAATTATCAGCTAAATTCCAAAGCTAAACACAGAAAAATAGCTAACAATTTAGACAGACTAAGCCTACTCACCACAGCCAAGCACAGGTGAATGACCTTGAGTCCAGCAGCAAAACAAACAACCCACATTCTGAGCACACCGAGGTTTGAGCTTACCCACAGACTTTGATCAATACCCACATGCCTGACTCTCAACTACAGTTAAGCACAGGTTGAAAAGATTTGGGAAATGAGAAGAATTCTCAGGTTTTTTTCTTTCAAACATAATCTGCCTTCTACAATAGTGCTAGGGTCCTTATATAGGCCTCATGCAGTCAATACAAACCCTAGAATCTCTTCTAAGGGCCACGATTAATCTTAGGATACAAACAAAGTACTGGCTATATCATACAAACTGAAATAATAAGGTAAATAACTAAAACAGGCAAAAGGATGCAGGCATTTGACAGTGATGAGCTTTTGCCATGGTAGTTGTTGAGCTTTGGCTTGGAGCTTGTGGACGAGCTACATCAATGCTCCCTTGACCTCCTTCTTCTATGCTTCTAAAAGTGGGTAAGACAACCAAAAGGACTTTTGGAGACGGTCCTCCAGTGCAAAGTTACTTTATGCTTTATGCTTTTCCTACAAGAGTTTTAATCTGAAATTTTGGGATGGTTGGGATGTGAATTGGACCTGGCTCCCTAGGACTTTATTGGACATAGTGGGTGAGGTTTCAGCTGGCCATGGTGGCAGCTGGTGGTTCAAGCTTCTTTGGAAGTCATGGCCTCCAAAAGTGTTTTCTGCTAAAATGGTGTATAAGGTGTTGTCAGAGTGTTTGTGGCTTTGTCTGTGGCTAGCAACTTCCTGCCCCTTGGCTTTGTCTTGGCTACCCATGGCATGCCCTCTGGTCTTGTCTTGGCTAGCAATGGCTTGCTCCCTGGCCTGCCCCTGACTAGCAATGTCTTGACCTCTACCCCTTTCCCTGATAGCACTGCCATGTCCCTCAGCTCCTGCTCCAACCTCCCCTGGTTGAACCGGGCTTGTACTCAAGCATGTAGCCTCCTCCCTTTCAGAATCCTCATAGTATGGATTGAGGTCCCCTACATTAAAAGTACCATGAACCCCATAGTCACCAGGTAGATCAACCTTGTAAGCATTTGGACCAATCCTTTCTATGATCTCAAAGGGACCATCATCTTTAAGCATAACTTTGTTCGTCCTCCTTGCTGAAAAACTTTCCTTCCTCAAATGAACCCATACTAAATCTCCTGGCATGAACTCTTTCCTTATTTTAGGAGCCTTGGATTGTTTTTTGTACCTCTCATTAGATCTCTCTATCTGCCTCCTGACTGTTTCATGTAGCTTCACCATCTGTTCAGCCCTCCTCTTAGCATCAAAGTTTATCTCCTCCCTTGGTATATTAGCTAGTTCCAAGGGCATGAGTGGATTTACCCCATAGACAACTTCAAATGGACTCTGACTTGTTGCACTAGAGGGTGCCCTATTGAAGGCAAACTCAGCATGTGTTAATTTCAGGTCCCAGTCCTTTAAAGACTTGCTAACTAGGCACCTTAGGATCCTCCCTAGTGTCTTGTTGGTGACTTCAGTCTGAGGATGGTGTGAGATACTAAACAGCAGCCTGGTCTTCAAAAGTCTCCATAGGGTCCTCCAGAAGTACCTCGTGAATTTGGTGTCTCTGTCTGAGACTATTGTCTTTGGAACCCCATGTAGCCTCACAACTTCCTTTAGGTAGAGCTCAGCAACACTGGCAGCATCCTCAGTCTTCTTACATGCTACAAAGTGAGCCATCTTGTTAAACCTGTCAACAATAACCATTACAGAATATTTACCTCTTTGGGTTTTTGGCAATGCAACGATGAAATTTATGCTCACATTTTCCCATGGCTTGTTTGGTACTGGAAGTGGTATGTATGGCCCAACTTGGAAGGAACTTTTAGCCTGTTGGCACACTGAACATCTCCTGAGAACAATATGGACATCACCCATCATTTTGAGCCAATAGAATTGGTCCTGCAGGATGTCAAGTGTCTTTTGAACCCCAAAGTGTCCCCCTAGGCACCCTTAGTGCACCTCCTGGATCAGCAGATCCCTATAGAAATCCCTAGGTACACATAGCTTGTTTCTATGGAACATGAATCCCTCCTGCAGTATGTACTTGTTCCCTTGAGCCTTGCCCTTCTCAGCCTGGGTGATCCATTCCTTAGCAAAATCAGGATCCTCCTTATACAGCTCCTTTAAGAACTCAAAGCCTAAGACCCTTTGTTCCATGACTGTCAACAAGGAGTGCCTCCTTGATAAAGCATCTGCAACAACATTCTGCCTTCCCTCCTTGTACTTGCTAGAGAATGTGAAGGACTGCAGAAATTCAACCCACTTGACATGCCTGTGATTTAATTTATGCTGGCCATTGATGTACTTTAATGCCTCATGATCTGAATGTAGGACAAATGGCTTGGGCTTTAAGTAATGACCTCAATGCATGAGTGCCCTGATGATAGCATAGAATTCTTTGTCATAAGTAGAGTACTTCAACTTTGCTCCATTTAATTTCTCATTGAAATAGGCAACTGGCTTTTGACCTTGAATTAATACTGCTCCAATGCCAACCCCATTGGCATCAAATTCCACTTCAAATAGTTGATCAAAATCAGTTAATTTCATAATTGGAGTTTCACACATTAACTTCTTAATTCTCTCAAAGGATTGTTGAGCATTCCCAGACCACTGGAATTCCCCCTTCTTCAAACACTCAGCAATAGGTGCAACAATTGAGCTGAAACTCTTAATAAATCTTCTGTAAAATGATGTTAACCCATGGAACCCCCTGACCTCAGTGATTGTCTTAGGGATTGGCGAAGTTTGAATTGCTGCAACCTTTTCCTGGTCAACTGATATCCCTCTTCCTAACATAATGTATCCTAGAAATGCAACCTCTTCAACCATGAAAGTACCCTTCTCCAGCTTCCCAAACAACTTCTGCTCCTTAAGTATCCTGAACACAGTCTCAAGATGCCTGAGATGCTCACCCTTACTGCTACTGTATACTAGGATGCCATCAAAATAAACCACTGCAAATCTGCCCAAACAAGGCCTCAACACCTCTGTCATTAGTCTCATGAAGGTGCTTGGTGCATTGGACAACCCAAAGGGCATCACAAGCCACTCATACAATCCATGCTTGGTTTTAAATGCAGTTTTCCACTCATCCCCTTCCCTGAGCCTCACCTGAAGGTATCCTTGCCTCAAATCAATCTTTGAGAAGATCCTGGCACCAATTAGTTCATCAAGTATATCATCTAGCCTTAGAATGGGGAACCTATACTTGGTTGTTATGTGTTGATGGCTTTGTTGTCGGTGCACATCCTCCAGGTACCATCCTTCTTAGGTACTAACAGAGCAGGCACATCACAAAAGCTTAGCGACTCCCTTACAAACCCTTTATACTCATTAGTTCCTCAATCTTCCTCTGCAGCTCTTTGATAGCAGCTGGATCACTTCTATAAGCAGGCATGTTTAGCAGTACAAAGCCTGGGACTAGAGCAATGTGGTGTTCAATACCCCTTAGAGGTGGTAGTCCAGTTGGCAGTTCCCTTGGAAATACCTCTTTGTACCTCAGGATTAAAGGTTCAACTTCTGCAGGTATCTTAGAGCCTTCTTCTTCTGTAACCTTCTTAGACAACAGGATAATTATAAGCTGCTCTTGTTTCATTTCTTTAATCATGGCTGCCTTAGATAAGAACAGTACCCCTGTAACACCCGCAAATGTACCCTATTTTTATAGTAAAAATATTATACGGATACTTTTCAGCGAAATTTAGTTTTAGTTTAGAATTAAATTCCCCGTGTCGAATTTAGAATTTCCGAGTTCGTATTTGGATTTTACGCGAGATTTCAAGTGAATCACGTCTTAAGGCGTCTTTGACTTTTCTTGACTTTTTCCACTCACTCTCTACTTATACTAACCCTAACCTAATTCTTCCTCACAACTCAACTCCTTCTTCCTCACTAAGAAAACCCCAAAGGCTTAGTTTCCATTTTGATCCGTCTTAGAATCGTCATAACTCTTTCATTTCTCGCTCAAATTCACGTAAGTTCGTCTTATTCCTTCCCTCTCATCGTCCTCTATCCGTTTCGGTAATAAAATTACCGTATTTCTCGCTTTTCAATTTATCCGTCTTTCTCAAAGGTGAATTATATTCATCTTTTGTTATCTAATTATAGGTGGAGACTTTCTTAGAAACCGTTTGAAGACGCGTAAAGGTAATCGTGAAGGGTTACTCGATATCATTTACGTGTTTTATGTATTTTCTATGTTAGTAATCGTATTTAGAACATGACTAGTAATCTTAGGAATTGTGTTGTTGATAATGGTCGTTGTTAGTTGATAATTGATATGAGAATTGATGGTTTGTGTTGATAAATGATGATTTGTTGAATGTTGTTGACAAAATGGAAAATTGATGATTCGTGCCTGCTAGACCAGGATGCTGGCAGCGTCCCCTGGACGCTGGCAGCGTCATAGGACGCTGGTAGCGTCGTGGGGCGCTGGCAGCGTTGCTTGCTGCCAGTTTCCCAAGTCGACTGCAGTTTTCCTACACTGACCCTTTTTCGTAAAATGATCATATCTCCTTTGTTACTTGCTTTTTTAAGGCTTGTGACATCCCGTTGGAACCGTAAGAGGATAAGATATCACCTCCATTTAGAATTTCTGCATTTGGATGTCTAGAACTCTAGTTATTACCGTTTGAAGTGGACCCTTGTTTTAGTTGGTTTCCAAACAACGTTGTTTTGGAGAGGGGATCTATGTTTCTTATTCATTATGCTTCATAAACTTGTTCTAATGCTTATGTATCATGTATTGATTCATTTTTATCATATTTAAGTTTATATAATTCCCTATTCTCCTGTTTTGTGACGGTTTTTGGTATGTCCCACTTGAGTCGGTTTTTACACATGTTACGGTTTGAGCACAAATTTCCTATGTGCTTTGTACTCTCATTTCCCGGCTACACCCTTATACTCGTTATACTGGAATGTCGGAGCGATGGGGTGTATCCTTGATGCTTGTATGCATGTTTTAGTGGGGATATGACGACGTTGTTAGGAGGTGAACGCAATGCGTTGATCGACCCGGCCGTCAAATGTTGTATCTTTGCGAGGTGGTGTCATTGCATGTAGCGTACTAGTTTGACTTTTGACTATATATCTCTTTCCGCCTCTTTCGTGAAGGTTGACCGAATTTGGGGTACTCGGCGTCTATGATTGACCAAGTCTTGGATGTGGAACGTCTTACCACATGTCGAATCGGGAAATGTCTTATCCCGAGAGTCTGGCCAGGTTTAGACTAGGACCGTATTATTATCGTCGTCCTACCGAGAGGATTAGAGTCTTGTGTGTACGAAACGTCTTATCGTACATGATTCCGGGAAACGTCTTATCCCGTGAACTTGTTTGTCTGGGTCATGAGTATACGAAACGGCTTATCGTATACGGTTCAGGGAAACGTCTTATCCTGTGGACTTCCATTGACTTGTCTTGCTATTGTACATGATGCTAGTGCGTGCCATTAACCGTGAGAGAATATGTTGTTATATTTGTATGATTGGACGGTTGTTTGTAAGTTGAATTATATGTGAACATTGAGTTGAACTCATGCATGAAATAGATGATTGACGTGGTTTATATGTCGAGTCTCTATCTTATCAAGTATATGCCGCTAACGGTGAGATGTAAGCCCTAGTGTGTATATAGTTGCCTAAGGGTGTCTTCCCCGAGTCTATCTATAGCATGATGGTTACGGATTTGTACTTCATGTACCGAGATCTTTATATATTGAATTGCCTATCTATCCTTATCATATTTCACATGTATATCTATATATGCATGCTTCTACTTTTGTGTTTTCTTTTATGTACGTTTAATGTGATATGGCTGGGAGAACCCGGAGTTACTCCCCACTGACTGTGGCGTTCATGTTTTTCATGGATGAACAGGTTGCTTGATTGGTTGGCTTTTTGCTTGTGGTATTTTGGGTTCGGGTGTGAGCTAGCGGGTGTGGTCCCTGGATTAAAACACCTCTAGACGATTTTAGCTATTTGCTAATAACTTTGTTGTTGGATAACATTTTGAGAGACTTCGTCTCTTTGTTGTATTTCATACTTTAGTTTGTAATATTTGACACTCCTCGTATTTTCTATTTGCATGTAAAAAGGTTTTTTAAAATACCGTATTTTCCGCTAATTAAATCACATGCTTGTATGTTTTATTTTCGCATTCGCGAGGGTTGTCACAGTTGGTATCAGAGCTTAAACGCTCCCGACGCACACACGTGAACCCTAAACTTAAACTACTTGACCTTGAAATAATAAATGAGAGATGGGTAGAAGTTAAGGACTTTACTTGGTAGTCTTTGGTGTACTTGATGTTTGTTAGGTTCTAACTTGTTTGTTGATTGTGTTGAGTGATGTTATGTTTGTCGTATCTACCATCTTGAGAAGGATCATGTGTTACCTAGAAGAAGTATCCTCTACCGAAGATTGAAGATTGACAAGCCTAATTGAAGTGTATTTCTTCCTCATCGATGATTTTCCTCGTCCTTAATGTATCATGCTCTCTTCCTTCTATCTAAGTGCTTCTTTATCATCTAACTTCTTCTCCCTTTAGAGATTACTCTTGTTACTTCCCTCCTCCTTATCAATTTGTATCCTTACCTTCCTCATGTAACATTTTTGTGGATGCCATACCCATTTGTTTGTGGTATATTATACTTGGTCGGAAGAATGTTGAACTTTGTGGAACATTAGTGTTTGTTAGAATGAATTTGTGATTTGAGGAAAATGGTGTAGATCTAATTTCACCCTATAGTGGTGAGAGTTGGTATCCTTGAGGAAAGTGTGGTAAGGTATGTTTAATGATTTTAATGTATAAATGCTTGCATGACTTGTGGGTAATAGTTCATGATATTCGATGGTGTAAGGTGAATTGAGTTGGCTATGACTTACTAACCCATTAGTAATTAGTCTTTGGGACGTAGAAGTTTAGTATGTTTGAAGACCATGCGTATGTGGTATAATTGGTGAATAAGAAGTTTGAAGATATCTGAGGTGCGGAAATTACTTTGAGATTAAGTGCACGTCTTGGTGGTTTCTATTGTGGTGTTTGTGAGTATAGGCTTGGTGGAAAAGCTTTTGACTATAGTTCTTGGATTAAAAGATATGATCTTATCTTATGGGATCGGAGACTCGTTTGAAGTAGTAAGGTTTCGTTGTAAGTTGAACCATATTACTTGAAGATTATAGATATGAGCGAGGTTTGATGATGAGAGCTATGATGGAAATACCTTGGGACGTTAATGATGATGTTTGACTTGAGGTCGTACTTTGTTAATAATGAACTCGTGGGCTATATGATGTTGATAATGACGTTTTGTTCGGTGTTCTACCTTGTGGGCCGTAGGAGTTGAAAAGAGATTAGTATGGAGAATTCCTTATTGGTTCTTCGGTTTTTGAAACCTTTGGGAATGTGTCAAATTATGGATTTGAGAGAATGTTACTATGCTTGAGTTGCAATTCCGCAATTGGGAATCCGTGTTATATGAAAGAGTGGATGAATTGGGTTGTAATCGATTTGTTAAATCTAGGTGTACCTTACTTTGATAATTTGTGGTACGAGGGTCTCTTGTAAGAGACCTTTGTTATTGGGATGAGTTGCTTTACTATCACCCTAAGTCTGAAAGGATAAATTTTGTGGATTAAACCTTAAACCTTTACTCGTGCCATTGTCCCTTTTCATTTCCATTCTTGAATGTTTTTGTCAAGATTGATCTTTAAGAAATCGCATACTCGTATCTTCTTTCTTACTCGGATATCTTCATAACTCTACTATCAGCTTTGTCTCTTCCTTGACCTCATTATTTTCAGCGTTCCTCTCTTGTAATCTCGTGCCTGATTTATTCTCGTGTTCTCCTCGAGATTCCTTATCATTTCCTATCTCGTTTCTGCTTCATCTTTTCCTTAGTGGATTGGATATCCCGTTTGTAAGGCTCAGAGAATAAGTGTAATGTATTTTGGGATTCTTTAGTTAGAATATGTGTATTTGGATTTAGCAAATTTCATGTTGTATTTGACCATGGAAAATAGGACTTGAGCTCTAGGATGAATCCTAATAGTGATAATTTATCCTCTCTTAGTGGTTTTAGATTTGGAGCTTGCACTACAAGAAATCTTATTTCAGGCGACTGTTATAAGGCGACTGATACAAGTAGTCGCCAATTTAGCGACTGAAAATAGAATAAGGCGACTGAAATCAGTCGCCAAATTGGCGACTGAAACAATCCTCAGATTTTAATCAAAAAAACTCGGGCGACTGAAATCAGTCGCCAAATTGGCGACTGATAAGCCATTTGGCGACTGATTTCAGTCGCCAATTTGGCGACTACCAGATCAGTCGCCAAATTGGCTATTATCCAGAACACGCAAAACTCATCCGCCTTCAACTTTACTCATTTCCTTCAAACACCCGAAGATCCCCATTTCCTTTACATAATCGCCACCACCACTACTCCATTCCCTTAACCACCTCTCCGACCACCACTCCAACACTAGCTCCACCGATATCACCACCGTCCTCACCAACAAACTGCGACTCTTATTCTATTTCCGTCACTTTTCCTTAATTAGGTGCGTCTTTTGCTCTCCTAAATCTAATTCCTTAGCTTGTTTGTTTGTTTATTTTATGATTTTAATTAGTATTATGATTGTAATTAGTATTATGATGTTTATGTATAATTTGTGATGCTTACAAAGTTGTAATGGTTAGTTAGTTAGGGTTTGTGTAGGTTGATGGTTAGGGTTTATATAAATTGGGGGTTTTGTGAAATTGTTAACATTATGTTAATCGAGGTTGTAATTGACAATGTATTGGTGTTTTTGATGATGTTAGGATTGTTGATTGACTAAAGTAGTATAAATGGGAGTATTATTGATGGTAGAAAGTTAGTATTCCCTCCGTCTTATTCATTTGTTTGCCCTTTAAATTATTTTTTATGGTTGTTTTAATCAAAAGGCAAATAAATAATTGTGATGGAGGGAGTAGAATGTTAGGATTTTATAATTAAAGTGTGTATGTATTAGTTTGATAGTTGTTTAGTATCCATGTTGATAATGTTATTAATTATAATGATAGTAGTTTAATTAGTGATATGTTAATTTTAGTATAGTTAGTATCCATGTTGACAATATTATTGTTTGGTTTATTATTGATAATAGATATGTTCCTAGAGTTAGTAATAATTGATAATCAATATTGTTGTAATTATTGTTGTGTGGGTTAATGTTTAGATTAAAATGAAGAGGTTGGAACGTACATGGATGTACGAAGATAGACTTGATAAGAAAAGACGTCCTACCGCTAGATTTATAAAGGGGGTTGCCGAGTTTATTGAATTTGCTAGACAACAAGACGAGTATGATTTAGTAGCACAGAAACTTATGTGTCCTTGTATTAAATGCAAAAACATGAAATATCTACATGACATTGAGGTTCAAGAACATCTTTATACAAACGGGTTTTGTCTAAACTACTACAATTGGATTTCTCATGGAGAATCATTTTTTTCACTTCCCGAACAATCTCAAATCCCACAAAATGAGAACCCATATAGAGATATGGTAGTTGATGCATTTGAGTCTAATATTTTCAATAATGATCATATACCAATGAGTGAAGAAGAACCACACCCACAAGCAAAAGCATTTTTTGATATGTTAAAGGCGAGTGAAAAACCATTATATGAAGGGAGCAAAATGTCATTGTTAGAAGCCGCCTCTAGGATAATAACTTTGAAATATGAGTACAATTTGTCATTTACTTGTGTTGATGGCATTGCTTCTTTGATTGAGGTTGTTATCCCCGGTAATAATGTCATGACCCGATCATTCTACAATACCAAAAAAGTAGTGAAAGGTCTACAACTTCCGCATTACAAGATTGATGCATGTCCCGATGGATGTATGCTCTTTTGGAAGGATGATGCTTTGCTTGACAAGTGTAGTAAATGTGAAAAGGCTAGATATAAGACAATTGAGGGAAGTATTGTCTTGAAAGGTAAAAAGGGAAAGAATGAAAAAAAAAGAGGTGAAAAGAGTAAGAAACCAATACCCGAAAATCCCGTAACTTACTTTCCTCTAGCTCCTAGACTTCAAAGAATGTTTGCTACCAAACACATTGCCGAGCAAATGAGATGGCACAAGGAAAATCCCCGTACTCCGGGAAAGATGTGTCATCCGAGTGATGGAGAGGAATGGAAGCGGTTTGATATGCTTTACCCCGACTTTGCTGAGGAACCCCGTAATGTGAGACTTGGCCTTTGTACGGATGGTTTTGCTCCATTTGGCCAGTTTGGTAGAAAGTACTCTTCTTGGCCCGTAATGGTCACTCCATACAACTTACCACCTTGGTTATGTATGAAAACACAATTCATCTTCTTGTCACTAATTATTCCTGGCCCTGATAATCCAAAAACCGCCTTAGATGTTTATTTGCAACCCTTGGTGGAAGAATTGAAACAATTGTGGGAGGTAGGTGTGCAAACATATGATGTGTCTTTAAAGCAAAATTTTCAACTAAGAGCTTCATTGTTGTGGACCATTAATGATTTCCCCGCCTACGGTATGCTATCTGGATGGTCTACCGCGGGAAAAAAGGCATGTCCTTGTTGCATGTACCAAAGCAAAGCATTTTCGCTTCCTTGTTCCCATAAAGTGAGGTTGTTTGATTGTCATAGACAATTCTTACCGGTGGGGCATGCCTTTAGGAGCAACAAAAAAGCTTTCAGAAAAGGTAAAGTGGAGCGCAATCATGCTGTAGATCGACTTCCGGGGGATAAGGTGTGGGATATGGTTTGTGATTTGTCACGTACTATTGATTGTACTAAAGCAGAGACAGAGGTGCTGAAGAAGAAGAAAATTGGTTGGTTTAAAAGAAGCATTTTTTGGGATCTTCCTTATTGGAAAACGATGTTAATTAGGCACAATTTGGATGTAATGCATATAGAAAAGAAATTCTTTGAGCAACTGATTCACACGATTATGGATGTAAAGGGAAAGACTTGTGATACTGTTAAATCACGAGAAGATTTGAAGACAATTTGCCATCGTCCCAATCTTCACATTCGTAGCGATGAGTCTAAGCCAAAATCTATTTTTACACTTGACAAAGCTCAAAGGAAGGTCTTATGTGAGTGGTTAAGAAAGTTAAAATTTCCTGACGGATATGCATCCGATTTTAGTCGATGTGTTGATATGAAGGAGCTAAAGTTGCAAGGCTTGAAAAGTCATGATTGTCATATCTTCATGGAACGATTATTAACTGTATCTTTGAGACATCTCCTCCCCACTCCTGTGTGGAATGCAATTGTTGAGATAAGTCAATTTTTTCGAGATTTATGTTCGTCTTCAATATGTGTTGATGACATGATTCGTCTTGAGGAGCAAATACCAGAGATATTGTGTAAGTTTGAGATGATATTTCCTCCATCATTTTTTAATTCCATGGAGCATGTACCGATACATTTGCCTTACGAAGCCAAAGTTGGAGGCCCTGTCCAATATAGGTGGATGTATCCATTTGAAAGGTAAGATCACTAAGTAGTAATTAAATTATAATTATTATCGTACTATCTCTTTAATTGATTTAATATTTTTACACTAGTCGTAACAACTATTAATCCCATCAATTATTGAATAGGTTTCTTAATCACGTGAAGAAGAAAATTGGTAACAAAGCTCGGGTTGAAGGTTCAATATGTAATGCGTATTTAACGGAAGAGATTGCAAATTTTTGCTCTCTTTACTTTGAAAAACATATTGAAACCAAAGCAAAAAACTTGAGTGTTGATAAAGCAGATGAACTTGAGACTTACCCGAGTTTTTCCAAATGCATGATGATGAGGGTTGTTCATCAATTGGGGGAACAATATATTTGGATGACAAAGAATATGATCGTGCTCACCTTTACGTTCTTTCTAATTGTGAGATTCTGGAATCATATGAAACGGAGTTTGTGAATGATTTCATTAAAGCACATCCTAATGTGAAGAGAGATGATGTTTGGAGTAACCATGAGGATCAATTTGCAGCATGGTTTCGGAACCATGTAATTGAGTTAAATATCCAAGATGATTTGATAAGGACTTTGGCCTTTAGTCCTTCACGAATGGTTAAAACGTGGAATCGTTACTCGGTCAACGGATTTAATTTCCATACATTCAACTACGGTAAGGATAAGGCTAGGTGCAATTATGGTGTTACTATTTCTTCTCTTGATGACAATGAATACTATGGTATAGTTGAGGATATCTTTGAGTTGAGCTATAATGGGCGTGAGCGTTCTTATAAAACTGTCTTATTTAAGTTTGAATGGAAGGATAACTCTGTGGCCGGTATGAAAGTTCATGAACGTTATAAACTCGTCGAAGTGAATCATACTTGGACATACTCAAAGTATGATCCATTTATACTCGCACATCAAGCCAATCAAGTATATTTCGCTTCTTATCCAAGCACGAAAAATAATCGAAATCAAAAGCAGTGGTGTGCAATCTTTAAGACAAAAGCACGCTCACAAGTAGATACGACGTTTTTTCAAGAAGAAATAGTATCTAGCGGGTTTATGTTGTCTCCACCTGATGAAATCATTTATGAGAATGGAAATGTAGAGGGTGAGGATTTGGAAAACGAGGATGGTGATGGTCTAGTTGACGGTGATGGTGGTGGTGATAGTGATAATGATAATGAATCAAATGGTGATGATGATGATGAACAATTTGATGATGATGATTAATTGGGTAAAGATATATTTATATATATTTTAATTAAGTTTTTTATGTTATTTGATGTTTTTTTTTATGTTATTAACAGTTTATGTTTATGTTTGTTTTTTATGTTATTAACCGTTTCTAACAATTTGAATATTTGTGTAATTGTAGATGGCAGGAGGTCGAGGTAGACAACGTGGCGGGGGTTCAAACAGACGCCGTAGTACTTCTTCAGTCGACGAGGAGGAGATGGAGATTATTGATCAGCAGAGTCCGGTAGTGGTCGAGGAATCGACCAATGACGAGTCCTCGGATCAGACATCGGAGACGATCCAGTTCACGCCGGAAGGGAAGATGATACTTGATCCCGCGGGGTTTTGGTAAGACACCCACCAATGTCTTTAATTTATTAGTTTATAATTATATTACATTATTATTTACCATAAATGCATACTATTCCATAATTTATTTTTCAGGTTTTCGTCTCAAAAGGTTGTACGCGGTTGTACTCAGAGTACAAAGATGAAGATGACGGGAGTTGCTCCTACTTGTTGGACCAAGGCTACCTCTGCACAAAAAGAGGAGTGGTTCAATAATTTTAGGGTATATTATTTTGTTTATATTTTCTTATATTATTATAGTTTTTAATTAATAATTTATTTTACTAATACTTACCTTTTAAATTGTAGAAAACATTTGACTGGCCGGCCGGAATAGAGTATATTGTACGTCAAAGGTACAATGAGACGTGCACTAGACGGGTAAGGGACAACATGTATAAGGTTGTCAAGAGGAAGAAGGAGCCGGAGCATATGAGAGGTATTTAATTGTTTTTGTTATTTGTATATATATAGTTATATTTTTACACATTTTATCATATTTTATTATAATACTTATTTAACTTGTAGGTTGTGCATATGAAGATATGCTTAAGTATCGTGAAACTGAGGAGTTTCAGGCTAGGTCGGCCCAAGCATCCAAAAATAAAAAAGGAGGAAAGAAAGATGGAGCGGCTGAGCCGTCGCATCACGCAGGATCTCGATCTTTCCTGAGCCTAGTTTTGGGTGTAAGTTATAATTTCCACTTTTTCCTCCATTTGAAAATTATAACTTAAATTCTTTTTATTATTAAAATTTTCTTATACAAGTCTTTAATTTTTTCTTTTAGAAGGGTAAGAAGAAAAAAGCTAACACGCCCACAGCTCCGGAGCTCGTCCTTGACACCCATTCCCGGCTCGAAGACAATAGAAGATATTGGATCAAACCAAAAGATAAGGAATTATATGTAAGTTTCAAGCATTTTTGTATTTTTACAATAAGTTCAATTTTTTTGAATGTTTAACCAATTTTGTAGCTATTTTTAATAACAATGTTTATATTTTGTAGGAAGCCTTTTCTGCCGAGAAACTTAGGCATCCCGAGAAATCCGATAACGAGCTTTGGTTCGACTTGGTAAAGGGTTTCAAGAAGGGGAACGTCTACGGGATTGGGTCGGCAAAGAACGTATTTTACGAAACTCCAAGGGGAAGAATGTCGTACACCTCAAAACAAACCTAAGAGCCGACAGTCGTGGGAAGACTTCAAGCCGCACTTGACGAGGAAAAAAGAAAAAACGCGGAAAGGGATGAAGAATTAAGGATAATGAAAGAAAAATTCAAGGCTTGGGAAAGCAGGTTTGACAATTGCAACCAAGGTCCCCCTCCCTATCGGCGGGATTATGATGAAGGCAATGGAGGTGGTGGATTCCAGGCCGAATCCAATCTAAACCTTGGCTTCTGATATAGTTTAGAAACTTGTGACTTGAAACAATTTATGGTTGAAACAATTTCGTTTAAGAAAATTTGTAAACTTGAAACAATTTTCTTTATCTATAAGAGGATGTTGGTTTCAAATCGTGTTGTTGTAAATGTGTGAAATCTTTGTGATTTCTTGTATACTTGCAGGTATGGTAACGAAATGGCAGGATGAAAACAGAAATTTTCTTGCAATATCACATCACAGGTATTTTGGCGACTGAAATGTTCATTTGGCGACTATTTTCAGTCGCCAAAACCCCTGTATTTTTGCAAAGTGAAAATCCATTTGCGACTGCTTGGCGACTCAAATCAGTCGCCAAAATGGCGACTGATGGCGACTGATTTCAGTCGCCAATTTGGCGACTACATAAGCTTTCAGTCGCCATTTTGGGCGACTGATTTCAGTCGCCATTTTCGCAAATTGGCGACGTTTTTTGCAGTCGCCAAATTTGGCGACTGAAAGTAGTCGCCCGAATATTTTTTGGCGACTAATGACAGCGACTGGGTCTTGGCGACTGATTTAAGTCGCCAAGTTCATTTTAGCGACTGACGTCAGTCGCCAATATCAGTCGCCTGAATGTTGTTTTCTTGTAGTGACATTACTAAATAACGTCGACAATATGCATTAAACTTTCAACTTTACCCCTAATAACCTTCCACTTTATACTCTCTTTAATCTCTTTCTTAATTTGAAATTTTAAAAAAAACGTTTTTTATTAAAAAAAAAATTAGATGGTTTTGAACATGACAACAACGTGATCAAACAAATCGTAAATCAATTGTTACATTATTTAGTTTTGAAATTTCCGATTAAGAAGGTTTTCATCATGTCGACCGGTGACGTAACCACGATGAAGCTAATTATGATGTCGAAAAATGATACTTACTTTTTAAATTTAAAAGACATAAACGTAAAGAAAAAAAAAAAAAAAAAATTGGACGGAAATAGTACACGTTCGGGCCTAGGGCTGGACGTGAATAGTACACGTCCAGACCTAGGTGTGGACGTGAACTATTCACATACAGACCTAGGTCCGGACGTGTACTCATTACAAGAAAATAGGACTCAAGCGACTGCTTCTGGCGACTGAATTTAGTCGCCAAATCTTATTTGGCGACTGAAAATAGTCGCCAGTTTCCAGTCGCAACCCTAGTTGCCAAATAGAATTCGGGCGACTGATTTCAGCCGCCAAATTAGGCGACTGCCAAAAGCGTCGCCAAATTGAGGAAATGGCGACTGAAATGAGTCGCCAAATTGGCGACTCATTGCCACCGTCGTAGTCGCCAAATTGGCGACTGAAAACAGTCTTTATTCGACTGTTTTCAGTCTCCAAATTGGCGACTACTTTGTTCTTCAGTCTCCAAATTGGCGACTGTTTTCAGTCTCCAAATTGTACACTGCTTTTTTCTTCATTCGCCAAATCAGTTGCCAATCACGCTACTATTTTTTTTAAAAAAAAAGTAATTTTTTTTCATGCCATTTCACTACAAGAAAACAGCGTTCAGGCGGCCGAATTTGGCGACTGATTTTAGACGCCAAAATGAATTTGGCGACTGAAATTAGTCGCCAAGGCCCAGTCGCCAAGGCCATAGTCGCCAAATAGAATTCGGACGACTGCTTTCAGTCGCCAAATTTAGTGACTGACAAAAGGCGTCGCCAAATTGCCAAAATAGCGACTGAAATCAGTCGCCCAGTTGTCGACTGCTCTTGGCCTTCAGTCGCCAATTTGGCGACTACTCTGGCAATCAGTCGCTAAATTGGCGAATGAAATCAGTTGCCAATCAGTCGCGTTACCACAATTTATTTGTAAAAATACAGAGGGTTTGGCGACTGAAATTAGTCGCTATAAGAACATTTCAGTCGCCAAAACCCCTTTTTTTTTGCAAAAAAAAATATGTTTTCATCCTGCCATTTCATTACCATACCATACCCTGCACGTACAATAGGAAACAACTACAATTTCACACATTTACAACAACACGATGAGAAATCAACACTCTCATATATAACATGAAAATCAAATCAAGTTTACAAATCTTGAAAAAGGTTAAGAAATCCAAGTTTAAACATCACAAATAACAAGTTTCTAAACTAAAATCAAAGCCAAGGAAACCCATATCGGCTTCGGCTTGCAAACCGCCAGATCCATTGGCATCATCATGATCTCGCCGAAAGAGATTCGGACCTTGGTTGCAGTTGTTGAACAAGGTTTCCATGACTTTAAACTTTTCTTTCATTTGACGAACTTCCTCATCCCTTTCAGCGTTTCTTCTTCTTTTTTCATATAGTTGGGCTTGGAGTTTACCTACGACTCCCGGCTCGTAAGTTTGTCTTGAGCTAGAAGGCATCTTTGCCCTTGGAGCTTGGTATAATACATTCTTAGCCGAGCCAATTCCGGTCACAGATCCCTTCTTGAAACTCTCAACCAAGTCGAACCAAATCTCATTATCGGGTTTCTCGGGTTGCTTTGCTTTCTCAGCCAAAAATGCATCCTACAAAATATAAACATTATGATTAAAAATAGCTACAAAATAAGATAAACATTCAAAAAAATGAACTTATTGTATAAATCCAAAAATGGTTTGAAACTTACATACAGTTCCTTGTCTTTCGGCGTTATCCAATATCTTCTATCGTCTTGGAGTCGGGGAATGAGTGTCAAGGAAGAGCTCCGGAGCCGTGGGCATGTTACCTTTTTTCTTCTTACCTTTCTAAAAGAAGAAAAACATGTATAAGAAGATTTTAATAATAATAAGAATTTAAGTTATAATTTTTAAATGGACGAAAAAGTGGATTAAAATGTAAACTTACACCCAAAACTAGGTCCAAGAAAGATCTAGATCCTCCGTCTTGTGAAGGCTCAGCCGCTCCATCTTTCTTTCCTCCTCTTTTATTGATTGATGCTTGGGCCGACTTAGCCATAAACTCCGGGGTTCCACGATTTTTCAGCATTTCTTCATATGCACCACCTACAATTTAAATTAGTATTATAAAATATGATAAAATTGTATTAAATTATAACTATATACAAATAACAAAAGAAATTAAATACCTCTCATATGCTTCGACTCCTTCTTTCTCTTGACAACCTTATACATGTTGTCCTTTAACCGTCTTGTGCATGTCGCATTGTACCTTTCACGTACAATATACTCTAATCCCGTCGGCCTGTGACACCCTCAAATTTGCGAAAAAAAAAATTATTTAAACTAGATAAAAGATGAAAATACAATACAAAGGTGTCATAAATAAAATGGGTCATTACAAAACGGAAATAATACTCTACAAAAGAAATGTACAAGACGGGAGACATATCTCCCGTATAAATACGGAAATAAAAGAGTGTATAATAATATACAATCCTAAGAACCGAATATAGGTCCAAGGTAAATACTTCGCTCGCTATCTCGTCAATGTACCCAAGTATGCATCACAAACCTGCCAACCGCATTAAATATAAACACGGAAGCCACAGTCAGTGGGGAGTAACTCCCAGTTCTCCCAGCCACGAAATGTCGAGTTTAATAAAACATGAATAACATAAAAGAGATGTATATGGAAAATACAACACTTTAACATATAGGATATGCTTTTCATGTTATGAACAAATAACTAACATATAACCTAGCATATGAAAGCTATCATGTGAATCCGATAATAAACTATAACACGAGGTAGGGAAGCTGGTATGCTAGCTCAGAGGTTCCTCTCAGAAACATGGCCGTGATACACTCAAACCCTAATCAACACGTAATCATGTGAATCAGTTAACAATCGGGAATCCAAACTCTATCAATCTTAGCCGGCTTGCATCTCACCTTCTAAAACTCATAGAATCATACAAACATGAAAGACCAATACGTCTACAAACAGGCATAAGTTCTTAGCACGGCCGATAGTCGACTTCTGTAACTCGAGGCTATACCACAAGGTAGGAAAACATCCTAGTCCTAGACTGATCAGACCTAGCGACAACAGCTATTCCATTCCCCGTCTCATGACATAACCGTACACGAGAAACTCTACTAGGCGACCCCCTACGCAGAGATGGCTAGTACTTAAGCTGGCTCCATTCCCAAAGTGGAACTCTTAGGCAGCCATGCCCCGACTTGGAGATAAGCCCCCCAGGCCGTGACACAAAAGCTATCAAGCGGTGAACTATATGCTAGTTAAAGATAGTACGGCCTATCAATGTCATGGTCCAAGCTACTCATTTAGAATTAGAATGGTCAAGACGCCATATACTCATAATTCTCTATGGGTACTTAGTCAACACGACATATATCATACAAACAAACAGTCACGGGAAAAACTTCCTATCATGTGACTAATTGCATATAAATCATATTCAAATATTATATCGCCTTATAACTACTAAGGCTCATTCATTCATTCATTAAATAAAAACCTTACTTGAAGACAAATCCCCGACCCGAGTCCCGCGACGGGTCATCAGTCAAAACGGGGCTGACTAGATCTTAGTTTGACCAAACCCGTTTGGTCAACCCGGCTAGAAACAGAGTCTTTACACATTAGACTTAGACATAAAATCAACATATTCATTACATGTTATTTTATTAAAACTTCTAACATGTGAAATATTAAATCTTACGAAAACCCGCTTGACTTAAAGTATATCAATTTAAACTACGATCTCGTATTATAATTCTTAACATGTGAAAATAATAATTTTATGAAAAACCTTTTTAATTAAATATTTTACTTATTAACATTTCCCACTTCGTAAATATTCAAAACACGAT
>JAIUZE010017397.1:0-14925 GCA_022085475.1 Heliosperma pusillum | reverse complement strand
CCATATCACCTTTAACGTACATATAAGAAAATACAAAAGTAAAGCATGCATATATATATACATGTGAGTTGCGATAAGAATAGATAGGCAATTCTATAGATAATGATAAGAACATGCACCAGTCCGAATCCATCATGATATTCAAAGACTCGGGGAAGACACTCTTAGGCAACCGAATACGCTCACTAGGGCTTACATCTCACCGTTAGCTGTATAAGTTTGATAAGATTAAGACTCGACAAACAAACCATGCCAAGTCATTCAATGGTTCAATCATATAATCATTCATGTAATCATCCATCCAAACACACCGACACAATGACGACATCTCTCACGGTAAATGAAACGCACTAGCATCGTGTACAATAGCAAGACAAGCCAATGGAAGTCCACAGGATAAGACGTTTACCTGAACCGTATACGATAAGACGTTTCGTATACTCATGACCTAGACAAACAAGTTCACGGGATAAGACGTTTCCCGGAACCATGTACGATAAGACGTTCGTACACAACAAGACTCTAATCCTCTCGGTAGGACGACGATAATAATACGGTCTAGTCTAACCTGGCCAGCATCTCGGAATTAAGACGTGTCGATTGAATGTGGTAAGGACGTTCCACATCCAGACTCGGTCAATTTATAGACGCCAAGTTACCCAAATTCGGTCAACCTTCACGAAAGAGGCGGAAAGAGATCTATAGTCAAAAGTCAAGCTAGTACGCTACATGCAATAACACCACCTCGCAAGTATACAACATTTGACGGCCGGGTCGATCAACGCATTGCGTTCATCTCCTAACAACGTCGTCATATCACCACTAAAACATGCATACAAGCATCAAGGATACACCTCATCGCTCCGACATTCCAGTCTAACGAATATAAGGTGTAGCCGGGAAATGAGAGTTCATAGAACAAAATCATTAGTGCTCAAATCATAACATATGTAAAACCGACTCAAAAGAGGGATATACCAAAAACCGTCACAAAACATGTGAACATGGCATTATATAAATGTAACTATGATAAACATGAATCAATACATGATACATAAGCATTAGACCAAGTTTAAGAAGCATAATAAATAGGAAACATAGATACCTCTCCAAAACAACAAGTTTGGGAACTAACTAAAACAAGGGTTCAATTCAAACTGTCATAACTAGAGTTTTAGACATGTAAATACAGAAATTTCAAGTCGAGGTGATAGCTTATCCTCTTACGGTTCCAATGAATGGTCACAAGCCCAAAACAAGCAAGTAACGAAGGAGATATGATCATTCTACCAAAAAGGGTCAGTGCAGTGAAACTGCACAAGTCACGACCGTGACTTGTATTTCACGACCGTGAAATGAGTTTCACGACCGTGAAATGACATCTCACGACCGTGAAACACTCTGTTACCAATTTCACCCGAGAGCCTTCAACAAAATTCAATCCTATCATTTCCAATTCTCATAATTCCTCTCTAATAACTATCAACAATCAAAATTCATCATCAACAATCATCAAACAACAACAATCATTATCTATAACATAATTCCTAACTTACTTATCGTATTCTAAATACGAATCCTAGCATAGAAAGCATGTAAAACACGTAAATGATATCGAGTAACCCTTCACCGTTACCTTTACGCGTCTTTAATCGATTACTAAGCCTTCCTAGTGGTCTCCACCTACAATTAGGTAATAAACGATGAATATATTTCACCTTGAGAAAGACGGATAATTTAAAAAGCGAGAAAGACGGTAATTTTATTACCAATACGGATAGAGAAAGGTAAGAGGGGAAGAATGAGACGAACTTACGTGAATTCCGACAAGAAACGAGGGAGCTACGATCATCCAAAGATTGGATCAAAGAGGGAGGCAAGGTTTTGGTTGCTTAAGGAAGAAGAAATTGTGTTGTGTTTGTGTTAGAATGAATTAGGTTAGGGTTAGGAGGGAGTATAAGTGAAGGGTGAGTCGGAAAAGTCAACGAAAGTCAAAGTCGACTTAAGAGTCAAGAAAAGTCGAAGACGACTCAAAAGTCAAGAAAAGTCAAAGACGGCTTAAAATTCAAGAAAAGTCAAAGACGACTTAAAAGTCAAGAAATGTCAAAGACGACTTAAAAGTCAAGAAAAGTCAAAGACGACTTAAAAGTCAAGAAAAGTCAAACTCGCCTTAAGACGGGATTCTCATGGAATCTCGCGGAAATTCCAAATACGAACTCGGAAATTCTAAATTCGACTCGGAACATAAAATTCTAAATTAAAACTTAAATTTGCTGAAAGGTATCCGTAAAATATTTTCACTAGAAAAAAAGGGTACATTTCCGGGTGTTACAATCACCCCTCCTTTTAAAAAGTTTCGTCCTCGAAACTTGAGAGTAGAAAAGACAAGTTATAAGGACCAATTCGTTTTCTCCAAATTGGTATTCAAAACATTTTCAAGGAAATGTATTTCAAAAGCATGACATTTTCCAAAAAGGTATAGGAAAAGTTTTCCAAAGTAACTCTCTTTTTCTGTGGAACGAAATTGTTCTTGTCGTGCACACAAGAACACCAGCATTTCAAAGTAAAGACAAGATTAAAATTAAATCATACGTTGATAAGTGCAGAACCAGTCATTAGACGTCTCCAATAACAAGTTCTAGCATCCAACTAAACGCAAAATCCAGTATAAAAGCGAAAGAAATATATTTTCTCCAAAAAGGAGGTACACAATCCATCTTTAAACTTCTTTGAAAAGTTAAATTAGAAATACAATATAGAAATTTGAAGGTTTTATCAAAGATAAAATCAAATAACACGACTTTACACGTACATAGAGCGACTCAAACATCCAGTTCACAAATCACGATAACAAAATATATACAAAACACGCAAAAACAAAACAAATCGAACTCTTTGGGGATATGAAGAATCACGATGAAGTCGGCACGAAGATCTACAAGAACTCGATAGTACTAACTCTACTGATACTCTAATCCTCAAGAAGATGTAATTTACCTCAATTACACTTTAACCATCCTAAAACGCCAAACTCCATAAACATTATTTACGACAATCACAATCGAAGTAACAAACATAATTATCTAAGATCTAACTAGCCTTAACCCAGATCTCATGACAAGGAAAATTCCACCATCCATTATCGATTATAATGATTCTTTAATACGCCCTAACATCCTTAATTCAATCATTACTACTGTAACACCCGGAAATGTACCCTATTTTTCTAGTAGAAATATTTTACGAAATCTTTTCAGTAATTTTAAGCTTTAATTTATAATTTTAAGTTTCGAGTCGAAATTTAGAATTCCGAGTTCGTATTTGGAATTTCTGCGAGATTCATGAAAAAAGTCGTCTTAGGCGGAGTTTGACTTTTTGGTGACTTTCCTTACTTATACTCTAATCCCTTAAACTAATTCATTACTCCCAAAAAAGCACACAAACCTTCTTCCTCTTAAGAACAATCAATCCTTGCGCTTAGCTTTTTTCGAATATGATTCATCGGAGTTCCTTCGTCTTTGACGGAATTCACGTAAGTTCGTCTTATTCTTCCCCTCTTCATCTTTCATCGATCCTATTGCGTAATAAAATTACCGTCTTTCTCGCTTTTTAAATATCCGTCTTTCTCAAGGTGAAAGTAGATTCATATTTATTACATATTGTAGGTGGAGACTACTAGGAAAGCTTAGTAACCGTTTAAAGACGCGTAAAGGTAACGGTGAAGGGTTACTCGGTATCATTTACGTGTTTTACATGATTTCCATGTTAGAATTCGTTTTTGGAATACAATTAGAAAGCTTAGAAAATTATGATTTTGATGATGATTGTTGTTAGTTGATGATTGTTGATGATGAATATTGATTGTTGATAGTTGATAGAAGTGAATTATGAAAATTGGAAATGATAGAAATAGTGTTGTTGTTCTCGGGTGGATTCGTGCAAATTCACAGCACCGACCCTTTTTGGTAGAATGCTCATATCTCCTTCGTTACTTAGTTGTTTTGGGCTTGTGACCACTCGTTGGAACCGTAAGAGGATAAGCTATCACCTCGACTTGGAATTACTGCATTCCCATATCCAGAACTCTAGTTATGACAGTTTGAAGTGAACCCTTGTTTAAGTTAGTGTCCAAACTTGTTGTTTTGGAGAGTTATCTATGTTTCTTAATTATTATGCTTCTTAAATTTGGTCTAATGCTTGGGTATCATGTATTGATTCATGTTTTGGATATATGATATCTCCTTCGCTTGTATCACATGTTTGGTGACGGTTTTCGATATATCCCACTTTGAGTCGGTTTTTACAAATGATACGGTTTGAGCACTATTTTTTCTTGTGCTTTGTATTCTCATTCCCTTGGCTACCTTCCCGTTCGTAAGGCTGGAATGTCGGAACGGAGAGGTATCCTACTGCTTAAACTTGCAGTGTAGTGGGCATACGACGGACGTTGTTGCGGAGTTGGAACGCTATGGTTGATCGACCCGGCCGGTCAATGTTTGTGTACTGCGAGGTTGGTGTTATTTGCATGTTGTAGCGTACCGCTGTTATGAGGCTGGGCTCTTTTCTTGCCTCTTTCGTGATTTCATTCTACCGAATTTGGGGTACTCGGCATGGTATTATTATTAAGCCCGAGTCTTGATCGAACGTTTTATCGCATGTCGAATCGGAACAACGTTTATTCCGAGATCCTGGCCAGGTTTAGACTAGGACCGGATATTTATTATCGTCGTGCTACCAGGAGGAAATTAGTCTACATACGCGAAATGTTTTATCGTGTATGCTTTCAGGGAAATGTTTTATCCCGTGGATGCCTTCTAATCATACTTGCCATGTACACGATGCTAGTGCGTTTCATTTACCGTGAGAGTTGTCGTCTTGTGTCGTTCTTGAATGCGTGATTTCATGATATTGTTCATGGTCATTGCATGATGGGACACCGTCATTATCTTGGTTCGTGAATGGATGATAATATGTTGGATTTATTGTGATCATCGCATGACTTGACTTGGTTTGTCTGTCGAGTCTCAATCTTATCAATCTTATACCGCTAACGGTGAGATGTAAGCCCTAGTGAGCGTATTCGGTTGCCTAAGCGTGTCTTCCCCGAGTCTTTGAATATCATGATGGATTCGGATTGGTGCCTCTTATGTTCTTATCATTATCTATAGAATTGCCTATCTATTCTTATCGCAACTCACATGTATATATATTTATGCATGCTTTACTTTCGTATTTCCTTATATGTACGTTTGATGTGATATGGCTGGGAGAACCCGGAGTTACTCCCCACTGATTGTGGCGTTCATGTTTTTCATGAATGAACAGGTTGCTTGCATGGATGGCTTTTTGCTTATGCTATTTTGGGTTCGGGTGTGAGCTAGTGGGCGTTGTCCCTGGATGAAACACCTCTAGACGTTGTTTAGCTAGTTGCTAAACCGATTAGAAAAATACCCCATCTATTTCGAAAATACCCCATCTATTTCGAAAATACCCCATCTATATTGTAAGATCACTTTTACTTGTTAACCTTTTGGAGAGACTTCGTCTCTTGATGTAGTATAATTCGTACTTTAGTTTGTAATATATGACACTCCTCGTATTCTTTCCTTGCATGTAAAAGTTTTTTTTTAAAACTTCATATTCCGCTATATAATTCACATGCTTGTATGTTTTATCTTTCCGCATTCGCGAGGGTTGTCACAGTTGGTATCAGAGCTTTTTATCGCTCCCGACGCACACACGTGAACCCTAAACTTAAATTACTTGACCTTGAAATAATAAATGAGAGATGGGTAGAAATTAAGGACTTTAATTGGTAGTCTTGGTGTACTTGATGTTTGTTAGGTTCTAACTTGTTTGTTGATTGTGTTGAGTGATGTTATGTTTGTTTGTATCTACCGTTTTGAGGTGGATCATTGTGTTACCTAGGAGAAGTATTCTCTACCGAAGATTTGAAGATTTACAAGCCTAATTGAAGTGTATTCCTTCTTCATCTATGAATTATCTCGTCCTTATTGTATTATGCTCTCTTTCTTCTATCTAGGTGCTTCTTTCTCTTCCAGCTTGTTTGCCTCTTGGAAATTACTCTTAATAGTTCCTCCTTCTTACCATTGGTATCCTTACCTTCCTCATGTAACATTTTTATGGATGTCATACCCTTTTGTTTGTGATATAATATGCTTGGTCGGAAGGACTTGAATTTTGTGGAATATTAGTATTTGTTAGAATGAATTTTGTGATTTGAGGAAAATGGTGTAGATCTAAATTCACCCTATATTGATGATTGGTTGTAACTCTAAGGAAAGGCAGTAAGATAAGTTTGATGATTTAATGCTTGATGCTTGCCATGACTAATGTGTTGATAGTTCATGGTATTTGATGGTGTAAGGTTGAATGAGTTGGCTATGGCTTCTTAACTCATTAGTAATTTAGTCTTTTGGACTTAGAAGTTTTGTATTGTTTTAAAGACCATGCTTATGATATGTTTATTTGGTGTAAATAAGAAGTTTAGAATGATATCTTGAGGTGCAAATTGCTTTTGAGACTAAGTGACGTCTTGTGGTTTCCTATGGTGTGTTTGTAAGTGTAGGCTTGGTGGAAAAGCGTTTGGCTATAGTTCTTGGATTTAAAGATATGATCTTATCTTATGGTATCGGAGACTTGTTTGAAGTAGTAAGGTTTCGTTGTAAGTTGAACCATATTACTTGAGGATTATAGATATGAGCGAGATTCGATGATGGGATCTAGGATGGAAATACCTTGGGACGTTAATGATGATGTTTGACTTGATGTTGTACTTTGTTAATAATGAACTCGTGGGCTATATGATGTTGATAATGATGTTTTGTTAGGTGTTCTACCTTGTGGCCATAGGAGTTGAAAAGAGATTAGTATGGAGAATTCCTTATTGGTTCTTCGGTATTTGAAACCTTTAGGAATGTGTCAAATTATGGAGTTGAGGGAATGTTATTATACTTGAGTTGCAATTCCGTAATTGGGAATCCGTGTTATATGAAAGGGTGGATGAATTGGGTTGTAATCGATTTATCAAATCTAGGTGTACCTTACTTTGATGATTGTACGTGGTATGATGGTCCCTTGTAAGAGGCCTTTGTAAAGGAATAATTAAGTTGTTTTACTATCGCCTTAAGTTTGAAAGGAGAAATTTTGTGGATTAAACCTTAAACCATTGCTCGTGCCATCATTCCTTTTAATTTCCATTCTTGAATGTTTTTGTCAAGATTGATCTTTAAGAAATTACAAGCTCGTACTTTCTTTCTTACTCCGATATCTTCATAACTCTACTATCTGCTTTGTCTCTTTCTTGACCTCGTTATTTTGAGCGCTCCTTTCTTGTAATCTCGTGCCTTATTTATTCTCGTGTTCTCCTTGAGATTCCGTACCGTTTTCTATCTCGTTGCTCCTTCATCTTTTCTCTAGTGGATTGGATATTCCGTTTGTAAGGCTCAGAGAATAAGCGTGATGTAATTTGGGATTCTTTAGTTAGAATATGTGTCATTGGATTGAGCAAATTTCATGCTGTATTTCATCATGGGAAATATGACTTAAGCTCTAGGATGAATCCTAATAGTGATAATGTATCCTCTCTTAGTAGTTATAGATTTGGACCTTGGTATTGTAGTGTTATTTTGAGAATTGAGTTGATCATGATAATAGTTTGTTGATGTTGAGTAGTATAGCGGTTGCTTGGGATATCATTTGAGAATTTGATGTCTCTAATTAGTGGATTGTAAAAGAGACTTTGCTTTAGAGTAATTGAGTTGGTACCCAAAGTTTGAGGAATATTGTCATAAATGAAAATCGTTTCATTTTGAGTTTTAGATGAATTAGATGATTTGAATGGTTGTTTGTTTGCCAAGTGATTGATCATTTGGGTTTGTAATTAGTAATTCTCTTTTATTCTTAAGGAATCATAGTTGGAAATTGAGAAATGTTCGTTGCAAGCTTTGGATAGTGAGTGCTCAGTTGTTATGGAATATAGAGTTAGAATGGTGAACCCATTTATCTTGAGGATTGGTAACCACCATAGTTTGCTAATGTGACTATTTATATTTGAGGCTTCGAGCGTAGTAATGATCGAATTAAGGATGTTATGACGTATGAAAGAATCCTTATAGCCGATAATGGATTGGGGATTTTCCGTTGTCGTGAGACTTTGGATGAGGCTAGTTGAATCTTAGATAATTATGTTTGTTGCTTTGATTGTGTTTTGACTTTCGAGGATGAGAAAGTCATTGTAATGAATTTTGGAATAAATTGGATCAGAGAATTTTATGGTAAGAGCCGTTCACTTTGTGGTTGTTACTAGATATGGTCCCCTAAGATGAGATTTCTTTGGTTAGTGGTCTCAGATAGAGTTTGATGAATCTAGGGATTTTATATTGCGTTAAAGGACCTCTCCTGCAGATTGCAATCTATGGACCCTAGTCGATGCTACTTAGGTTTGAATGGATATGTGGATGACTTGAGGTCTCGTGGTTATGAAGGATTTTAGTAGAAATCAAATGATTGAAAATGTTGAGGTGTAACTTGGGTAAATTACATCCTCTTGAGGATTAGAGTATCAGTAGAGTTAGTACTATCGAGTTCTTGTAGATCTTCGTGCTGATTTCATCGTGATCTTCCTATCCTTAAGAGTTCGATTTGTTTCGTTTTTGCGTGTTTGGTATATATTTTGTTATCGTGATTTGTGAACTTTATGTTCGAGTCGCTCTATGTACGTATAATGTCGTGTTATTTGATTTTATCTTTGATAAAACTTTCAAATTTCCATATTATATTTCTAATTTAACGTTTCAAAGGAGTTTAAAAATGGTGTGTGTACCCTCTTTTTGTTGAAAGTTGATTTCTTTTGCTTTTATATTTGGATTTTTGCGTTTGGTTGGATGTTTGCACTTGTTATTGGAGACGTCTGATAACTAGTCCTGCACTTACTAACGTCGTTTTGAAATCCGATTTCACTAATTCGACATTGATTTGATTTTGGATAATTAGAGTTCTCGTTCGCGACGAGCATTCTTGTGATCCGTAAATAGAGTTTCGCTCTAATGAAAATTCTTCTTTAAACCGTTTTCTAGATGAACTTCGTTTCATAAATGTTTCCCTTATAAAAGTTTTTGTATTAATTTTGTAAACCGATTCTTATCTTTGATACTTTTGTTTTCTACTCTCAAGTTTCGAGGACGAAACTTTTTAAAAGGAGGGGTGATTGTAACACCCGGAAATGTACCCTATTTTTCTAGTAGAAATATTTTACGAAGTCTTTTCAGTAATTTTAAGCTTTAATTTATAATTTTAAGTTTCGAGTCGAATTTAGAATTTCCGAGTTCGTATTTGGAATTTCTGCGAGATTCCATGAAAAAGTCGTCTTAAGGCGAGTTTGACGTTTTGGTTGACTTTTCCTTACTTATACTCTAATTCCCTTAACCTAATTCATTACTCCAAAATCAAACACAAACCTTCTTCCTCTTTAAGAAAACTCAATCCTTGCCTCCTTAGCTTTTTCCGATCTTTGATTCATCGTAGTTCATTCGTTACTTGACGGAATTCACGTAAGTTTGTCTTATTCTTCCCCTCTTAGCTTTCTCTATCCGTATTGGTAATAAAATTACCGTCTTTCTCGCTTTTTAAATTATCCGTCTTTCTTAAGGTGGATGATATTCCTTTTTTATTATCTAATTGTTTGTAGGTGGAGACTAGGAAAGCTTAGTAACCGTTTAAAGACGCGTAAAGGTAACGGTGAAGGGTTACTCGGTATCATTTACGTGTTTAACATGATTTCCATGTTAGAATTCGTATTTAGAATACAATTAGAAAGCTTAGAAATTATGATTTTGATGATGATTGTTGTTAGTTGATGATTGTTGATGATGAATATTGATTGTTGAAAGTTGATAGAAGTGAATTATGAAAATTGGAAATGATAGAAATAGTGTTGTTGTTCTCGGGTGGATTCGTGCAAATTCACAGCACCGACCCTTTTTGGTAGAATGCTCATATCTCCTTCGTTACTTGCTTGTTTTGGGCTTGTGACCACTCGTTGGAACCGTAAGAGGATTAAGCTATCACCTCGACTTGGAATTTCTGCATTCCCATATATAGAACTCTAGTTATGACCATTTGAAGTAGACCCTTGTTTAAGTTAGGGTCCAAAATGTTGTTTTGGGAGTTATCTATGTTTATTAATATTTGCTTCTTAAACTGGTCTAATGCTTGGGATCAGTATTGATCAGTTTGGATATATGAGATCTCATTCGCACATGTATCACATGTTTTGTGACGGTTTTCGATATGTTCACTTTGAGTAGGTTTGACAAATGAAGTCGGTTTTTTGAGGCACTATTTGTCTTGTTGCTTTGTATTCTCATTCCCTTGGCTACCTTCCGTTCGTAAGGCTGATGTCGGAACGGAGAGGATCCTATGATTAATTGCATGTGTAGTGGGCATACGACGACGTTGTGGGAGTGAACGCTATGCGGTTGATCGACCGGCCCCGGTCAAATGTTGTATACCTGCGAGGTGGTGTTATTTGCATGTAGCGTACCGCTTGTTATGAGGCTTGTGCTCTTTTCCGCCTCTTTCGTGAATTGATCTACCGAATTTGGGGTACGCGGCATTTATTATTATAAGCCCGAGTCTTGGATGCGAAACGTTTTATCGCATGTCGAATCGGAACACGTTTATTCCGAGATCCTGGCCAGGTTTAGACTAGGACCGGATATTTATTATCGTCGTGCTACCAGGAGGAAATTAGTATACATACGCGAAATGTTTTATCGTGTATGCTTTCAGGGAAATGTTTTATCCCGTGGATGCCTTTTAATCATACTTGCCATGTACACGATGCTAGTGCGTTTCATTTACCGTGAGAGCTGTCGTCTTGTGTCGTCTTTGAATGCGTGATTTCATGATATTGTTCATGGTCATTGCATGATTGGACACCGTCAATGTCTTGGTTCGTGAATGGATGATAATATGTTGGATTTGTTGTGATCATCGCATGACTTGACTTGGGTTGTCTGTCGAGTCTCAATCTTATCAATCTTATACCGCTAACGGTGAGATGCAAGCCATAGTGAGCGTATTCGATTGCCTAAGAGTGTCTTTCCCGAGTCTTTGAATAACATGATGGATTCGGATTTGTGCCTCTTATGCTCTTATCATTATCTATAAAATTGCCTATCTATTCTTATCGTATCTCACATGTATATCTATATATGCATGCTTTACTTTTGTATTTCCTTATATGTACGTTTAATGTGATATGGCTGGGAGAAACCAGAGTTACTCCCCACTGATTGTGGCGTTCATGTTTTCATGAATGAACAGGTTGCTTGCATGGATGGCTTTTTGCTTATGCTATTTTGGGTTCGGGTGTGAGCTAGCGGGCGTTTTCCCTGGATGAAACACCTCTAGACGTTGTTTAGCTAGTTGCTAAATCGATTAGAAAAATACCCCATCTATTTCGAAAATACCCCATCTATTTCGAAAATACCCCATCTATATTGTCAGATCACTTTTACTTGTTAACCTTTTGGAGAGACTTCGTCTCTTGATGTAGTATAATTCGTACTTTAGTTTGTAATATATGACACTCCTCGTATTCTTTCCTTGCATGTAAAAGTTTTTTTTTAAAACTTCATATTCCGCTATATAATTCACATGCTTGTATGTTTTATCTTTCCGCATTCGCGAGGGTTGTCACAACTACGCTCGAAGCCTCAAATATAAATAGTCACATTAGCAAACTATGGAGGTTACTAATCCTCAAGATAAATGGGTTCACCATTCTATCTCTATAATCCATAACAACTGAGCACTCACTATCAAAAGCTTGCAACGAACATTTCTCAATCTCAAACTATGATTCCTTTAGAATAAAAGAGAATTACTAATTCCAAACCACAAATGGCCAATTACTTGACAATCAGACAACCATTCAAATCATCTAGATCATCTAAAACTCAAAATGAATCGATTTTCATTTATGACAATACTCCTCAAACTTTGGGTACCGACTCAATTTCCCTAAAGCAAAGTCTCTTTTAGAATCCACCAATTAGAGACATCAAATTCCCAAATGATATCCCAAGCAACCGATAGAATACTCAACAACAACGAATATCATCTCGCGCAACTTGATTCCCAAAATAGCACTACACTAGCAAGCTCAATAAATGAAGCCACCAAGAAAGTACAATACCACCAACAGATTCATCCTAAGGTTTAAATCCCAATCCTATTCATGATCAAAATCAACACGAAGCTAGCTAACAACCTAATCATCTCCCCAGAGGAAAGACAGTGACACCATGACATTGGAAACGATAGGAGATTTCGAGGGAAACACGAACGCGATAAGATCGGACGAAAATTAGAGAAACGCTAGAGGCAGGGAGCCAAAAGCTAGATATTGGATAGATATAGCTTATGAAGATAGCCAAGGAAAGGAAAAGATAAGAGAAAACAATTTCATAGAAATCGGGCTTAGAAGAAACTTGCATGAAAAGAAATAGAAAGGGATAAAGGTACGAGTAAAGGTTTAAAGTTTAATCCACAAAATTTCCTTTCCAAACTCAGGGCTATAGCAAAGCAAATCATCTCAATAACAAAGGTCTCTTACAAGGGACCCTCGTACCACAAATCATCGGAGTAAGGTACACCTAGATTTAACAAATAGATTACAACCCAAATCATCCATAGCTTCATATAACACGGTATCCCAATTTCGGAATTGCAACTTAAGCATCGTAACATTCTCTAAATTCCAAAATTTGACACACTCTCAAAGGTTTCAAAACCGAAGAACTAACAAGGAATTCTTCATACTAATCTATTTTCAACTCCTTCGGCCCACAAGGTAGAACACCGAACAAAACGTCATTATCAACATCATACGACATCACCGACATAGCCAAGCTAATCAAATTTCACTCATGCCATAATCCTTTAGTAACATGGTTTAATATATCATGACGACTTACTACCTCAACCAAGTCTCCGATACCATGATATAAGATCATACTTATTAATCCAAGAATTATAGCCAAGTACTTTTCCACCAAGCGTATACTCTAACACATACACTAGAATCCACAAAAATTCACTTAGTCTCAAAAGCATTTTACAACTCAAGGCATCAACCAAACTCCTAAATTCAAAAGATTAAATCGCTAATGGGTTAAGAAGTCTTAGCCAACTCATTCAACCTTACACCATCAAATATCATGAACTATCCACACATTTGTCATGACAAGCATCAAGCATTAAAATCATCAAACTTATCTTACTACTTTTCCTTAGAGATACAACCAATCATCATTATAGGATGAATTTATATCTACACCATTTTCCTCAAATCACAAATTATTCTAACAAACACTAATATTCCACAAAATTGAAAGTTCTTCCGACCAAGTATAATATACCTCAAACAAATGGGTATGACATCCATAAAAATGTTACATGAGTAAGGTAAGGATACCAATTGATAAGGAGGAGGGAAGTAACAAGAGTAATCTCCAAGGGGAGAAGACGATAAATGATAAACAAGTACTTGGATAAAAGGAAGAGAGCATGCTACAATAAGGATGAGAGAATTCATAGATGAGGAAGAAATACACTTTAATTAGACTTGTCAATCTTCAATCTTCGGTAAAGGATACATCTTCTAGGTAACACAATGATCCACCTTAAGACGGTAGATACAAAGAAACATAACATCACTCAACACAATCAATCTTCAATCTTCGGTAAAGCATACTTGGGTACATTGACGAGCTAGCGAGCGAAGTATTTACCTTGGACCTATATTCGGTTCTTTAGGATTGTATATTATTATACACTCTTTTATTTCTGTATTTATACGGGAGATATGTCTCCCGTTTTGGATAACTCTTATGTATAATATTATTCCCTTTTTGTTATGAACCTTTTTATTTAAGACACCTTCGTTATGATGAATATATTTAATAATAGGTTCCGGTTTTAAAAGTTACCGATTTTCACTAAAGTGAACCTATTAGAAACGTATTCTCATCTTTTATTTATTTAAATTATTTTTTTCTTTCCGCAAATTTGAGGGTGTCACAGTTGGTATCAGAGCATTTTGCTCCCGACGCACGTTTGTGTACCCTTGCATAAATAACTTGACCTTAATAAAATAATAAACTTGTGAGATAGAATGGTAGGATGGGTAGATTAGGATTTATGTTGTAGTCTATTTGTTTATGCTAATTGTTAGGAGTAACTTAATTTGTTTTGTTTCTGATGAAGATGGTTGGACCTCGTGTAGAAGAGATCTGTGTTACCTAGAAGGAGTATCCTCTACCGAATATTTGAAGATTTACAAGCCTAATTGAAGTGTATTCCTTCTTTATCTATGAATACTCTCGTCCTTATTGTATTATGCTCTCTTCCTTCTATCTAGGTGCTTCTTTCTCTTCCAACCTATTTGCCTCTTGAAAATTTCTCTTGATAGTTCCTTCATCTTTCCATTGGTATCCTTACCTCCCTCTTGTAACATTTTTAGGGATGTCATAACCATCGGTTGGTGGTATATTATACTTAGTCGGAAGAACTTTGAATCTTGTGGAATATTAGTGTTTGTTAGAATGAACTTGTGATTTGAGGAAAATTGTATAGATCTAATTTCACCCTATGGTGGTGGGGGTTGGTATCCTTGAGGAAGGTGTGGTAAGGTATGTTTAATGATTTTAATGCTTGATGCTTGTCATGACGTGTATATAAATAGTTCATGATATTCGATGGTATAAGGTCGAATGAGTTGGCTATGACTTTTTAACTCATTAGTAATTTAGTCTTTTGGACTTAGAAGTTTAGTATTGGTTTGAAGACCATGCTTATGATATGTCTATTTGGTGTAAATAATAAGTTTTGAAGGAT
>JAIUZE010017395.1:0-10642 GCA_022085475.1 Heliosperma pusillum | reverse complement strand
TTGACACGGGCGTGGACTGGGCCCACGGCCTGGTTTGGGCCTGTTTTGGGCATTTTTGTCGATTTTACTAAAATCGTTTCCTAATATTTCCCGCATGCTTAACATATTTAAAACCCGTCAAAACAACCATAAAACACTCAAGTATCGACACAACCCAAAGACCAAAACCCGGACCCACCATGGACCAACCCAGACCTGGCTGGACCGGCCTGAACCGGTCTGAACCAGGCCTGAACCGGCCGGTTCACAGCCACCACCCACGGCCAATTCACACGGCCACAACAACCACCACCCCCAATTAATTCTAACATGATTTTAATTAACAACAACCATTTTTAACAACCAAATTAACCATCAATCATACAAAAATCATGGTTATAAATAAATCATACAAATATGTCCAAGAACACTAACATATTAAAAATTCCATACAACATAAAAATCATACTACTTATCATGTTACTACTAAAAATCCATAAATCATAATAACATGAACAAAAACAAAAGATGAACCAAAAACAAAAGAAACAAAAGCTATGAACATTAATTCGTCGAGTAACTCGGAATCGTTACCTTCGCTAGTAAAATCAATTAGCACCAAAATAAGAAGTAAAGAAAAATAAGAAACCCGTCTTCTAATCTTCTCCTAAAATATACGAGTCACCACACTCGTCTTCAAAATCTTCCCCTATAAGAAATGACAAGAAAAACATTATTAGAACTTAAACTTAATTTTCCATAATTAAATGTTGAAAACGATTTTGACGGAATTGAAAATAAACCGTACTAGAAGATGGAGAGCGAAGAGGAGATGCTAGAAATATAAGTTAGGACGGATTTAATTAAGAAATGAAGGTTTTATGATGATTTTGCTCAAGAACGACGAAGAACAAATGAAGAACGAATGAAGAACGATTAATTTGATCTTAAATTGATTTGTTGTAAAATGAAAAGTTGTTAGTGAGTAATGGGTGATGAGGGAGCCGTGTAAATATAGAAGGGATTAGGGAGTAGGGTTTTGAAATGTTGTTACGGAATTGACTCGGTTAATATTATTTTACGGTAATTAATTAAATATTAAGTTAATTAAATTAAATATCAAGATATTATGTTATTGTAATAAAAAGAAATGAAAATATCAAGGTCTAAGAGAGGGTGAGAGTGTCGTGTGGTTTTGTGATTGTCGGGTCAGTTTTGTAAACGATTTGCGTATTTTCCGTTGACGGATCGATAAAGTAACAAATATCTAAGATATTTGTATTAGTTTAATCGAAACAATTAAAATATCTCAAGTGAGTGGAAAACGATGACATGGGCGTGTGACTCATGCCAAAGTCGAGTTTCGGGTTTGTTTCGGGATTTACGATGAGTCGGGAATAGTTAAATGATTCCCGGGTTTAAACCGTAAAACCTTATTATAAATTCCGAATAAATTCAAAATAATTTTATTAAATTATCATAAATTCTAATAAATCTAAATAAAAATAAATCAAAAATATTATTTTTTTTAAATAAAATTTCGGTCTTCAAACTTATAAGGCGAGTCGGGAAAAAGTCAACGAAAGTCAAAGTTGACTGAAAAGTCAAGAAAAGTCAAAGATGACTTAAAAGTCAAGAAAAGTTTATGACGACTTAAAAGTCAAGAAAAGTCAATGACGACATTAAAAAGTCAAGAAAAGTCAAAGACGACTTAAAAGTCAAGAAAAGTCAAAGATGACTAAAAACGGGATTTTCATGAAATCTCTCAGAAATTCCAAATACGAACTCGGAATTTCAAAATACGACTCGAAACAATAAATCCTATTTTAAAAACTTAAGTCTGCTGAAAAGTGTTAGTAAATATTTTTACTAGAAAAATTGGGTACTTTTCGGGTTGTACACACGGTTGCTCTAAGATTGAGAACATACCCGTAATGATCTCTGGATGCGCATCGGCTTCGGCACGGCTCATAACAAAGATAGAACCCTTAGGTTTAGCAGGAGGAGGGGGCAACTTTCGATCGGGGCAATCATCATAACGGTGACCACCCTTTTGGCAAAAGAAGCACACATAAGGTCGGTTGAAACATGCCACACACGGGTGGTGTGGAAGTCTACAACGGTTGCAAAAGCGACCTTGAGCTTGAGCTTGTGGAGCATAAGGCTTATGAGCCACATTATAAGTAGCTCGAGGAATGAAAGGAGCAGGGGCTCTTGCATTTGCATTTGAAGGAGGATTAAATCTCCTCTTATTGGCATAAGAGTTAGAAGAAGACGGAATAAACGGTCTTTTCCCAAAGGCATTTGGCCTAGGAGGGAAAGAAGGAGAGGGATTATTCATCAAAGCTTCGTCTCTAATAGCCTTCATGGAATTCTCGGCCCACAAGGCATCACCATAAAGATCCCTAAAAGAAGTAGTATTCCTTCTCACTTTACTTTGAAGAACGGCACTCAGCTTGTTGCGGTAATAGAAAGCTCGGTCCTCGTCATCTCGGATAAGCCTCGGAGCAAAATGAGCAAGCTTGTTGAACTCCGTAGTAAAGTCCTGCGCAGACAAGTTGCCTTGCTTAAAGTCAATAAACTCCTTGAGCCTTTGTTGCTTAAGCTCTTTAGGATATAATCTACCTTCCACTAGAGCTTTGAAACAAGCCCAATTGAAGTCATCTTCGAGAGTAGCGGTGGCACTAGTAATAGCCCACCAATTATCAGCTTCCCTTACAAGGAAGTGCTTTGCGATCCTCACCTTGTCCTCTTCACGGACTTGGTATAGATCAAACTGCTTCTCCATCTCACGGAACCATTCTGATAGCTCGGTAGGGTCCAGCTCTCCACCGTAAGGTATAATCTTAACCCTAGCTATTTGTCCAGCTACCCAAGCGTAGCCTCCTTGATGGTTATCTTCTCTACGAGGGGGAACTTGGTTGGCTTGAGCTAAAGCCGCATCTTGTTGATTTTTCAACACCTGCGTAAGAGCTTCCAGCATGACATTCTCTACTACTCGTGGTCTAACCATCTTCATAAGAAACAAAAACAAATTAAGTTACTCCTATCAATTAGCATAAACAAATAGACTACCAAGTAAAGTCCTTAACTTCTACCCATCTCTCATTTATTATTTCAAGGTCAAGTAGTTTAAGTTTAAGGTTCACGTGTGTGCGTCGGGAGCGATAAAGCTCTGATACCAACTGTGACAACCCTCGCGAATGCGGAAATAGAACATACAAGCATGTGATTTAATTTGCGGAAATACGGTATTTTAAAAACCTTTATACATGCAAGATAAAAAATACAAGGAGTGTCAAATATTACAAACCAAAGTACGAAATATACTACAACAAGAGACGTAGTCTCTCCAAATGTTATCAAAGTAAATGTGATTAGCAGCAAACAAGCTAAATAATGTCTAGAGGTTTTTCATCCAGGGACAACGCCCGCTAGGTCACACCCGAACCCAAAATATCAAGCAAAAAGACATCTATGCAAGCAACTTGTTCATCCATGAAAAACATGAACGCCACAATCAGTGGGGAGTAACTCCGGGTTCTCCCAGCCATATCACATTAATCGTACATAGAAGGAAATACAAAAGTAGAAGCATGCATATATAGATATACATGTGAATTACGATAAGAATAGATAGACAATTCAATATATAATGATAAGAGCATATGGAATACAAATCCGAATCCATCATGTTATACAAAGACTCGGGAAAGACAATCTTAGGCAACCGAATACGCTCACTAGGGCTTACATCTCACCGTTAGCGGAATAAGTTTGATAAGATTTAGACTCGACAACCAAACCATGCCAAGTCATTTAATGATCAATCATATAATCATTTATGTAAACATACCGACACAATGACGACATCTCTCACGGTAAATGAAACGCACTAGCACCGTGTACATGGCAAGTATGATTAAAAGGCATCCACGAGATAAGCATTTCCCTGAACGCATACACGATTCAATTCATTTTGTATATGTGGACTAATTTCCTCCTGGTAGAACGACGATATAAATACCCGGATCTTGTCTAAATCTGGCCAGAATCCCGAAATCACATTTTCCGGTTCGACATGCGATAAACATTTCGCATCCAAGACTCGGTCAATCATAGACGCCAAGTACCCCAAATTCGGTCGATATAATTCACGAAAGAGGCAGAAAAGAGCTCAAGCCTCATAACAAGCGGTACGCTACATGCAAATAACACGACCTTGCAAGTACACAATATTTGACGGCCGGGTCGATCAACGCAAAGCGTTCGCCTCCCAACAACGTCGTCGTATGCAACCTAACACATGCAATTAAGCAGTAGGATACATCCCCGTTCTGACATTCCAGCCTTACGAACGTGGAGGTAGCCAAGGGAATGAGAGTACAAAGCACATAATAAAATAGTGCTCAAACTGTAACATTTGTAAAAACCGACTCAAAGTGGGGCATACCAAAAATCGTCACAAAACATGCGATACAAGCGAATGAAATATCTTATATTCGAAACATTAACATTTAAAGTCATTACGTAAATTTATGCGATAAATGAACCATCAGAAATATTATAAATGAAAACGTAAACAAGAATTACAAAGAAAGTCCAGCAGGTGCCAGCCGGTCAGGTGGACCGGCTGCCGGCCACCCGGCTGATGCCAAATATCATATGAAAAACCAAGTGAAAATACAGTGTGTCCCAGCCAGTCAAGGGGACCGGCTGCCGGCTACCCGGCTGGGACCAAGGGTATATGAGAAAAACGAGGAGAAAGGTTGAGGTGTCTCAGCCTGTCGGCTGACCGGCTGCTGGTCGGCCGGCTGAGACGTATTTCATGCATCAAAATGACGTAACACACAAAATATACAGCCACTACCCAGCCGGTAGGCTGACCGGTTGCCGGTCGGCCGGCTGGGGACAACAATGCACGAAAATCATCATTTCACTTAAGGATCAACAATTAACCATTATTAACTATCATCATAAATCATCAATTCTCATATCGATTCTCAACAAACAACAAGTATCATCATCAACACAATTTTTAAGCTTATCAACCATATTCTAATTACGATTCCTAACATAGAAAACATGTAAAACACGTAAATGATATCGAGTAACCCTTCACCGTTACCTTTATGCGTCTTTACTCCGCGTCAAGGTCCTCTTCAATCAAGAAGTAGTCTTTGTCGGGATCTTGGAGGTCACCACCTACAAATAGTTAATAAAAGATGAATATTACTTCACCTTGAGAAAGACGGAAAGTTTGAAAAGCGAGAAAGACGGTAATTTTATTACCAATACGGATAGACGAAGATAAGAGGGGAAGAATAAGACGAACTTACGTGAATTTGAGCGAGAAATGAGAGAGTTATGATGATTATAAGACGGATCAAAATGGAAGCTAGGTTTTTATGGGGTTTTCTTAGTGAGGAAGAAAGGGTTGAGTTGTGAGAGTGAATTAGGTTAAAGGGGAGTATATGAAGAGAGTGAGTGGAAAATTCAAGAAAAGTCAAAGACGTCTTAAGACGGGATTCACTTGAAATCTCGCGTAAAATCCAAATACGAACTCGGAAATTCTAAACTCGACACGGGAAATTTAATTCTAAACTAAAACTAAATTTCACTGAAAAGTATCCGTAAAAAATATTTTTACTATAAAAATAGGGTACATTTGCGGGTGTTACAGATTACCACATACCTGATCGGGTATGCTTGCTGATGAGCGTCTCTTGGCTCTTCTTCTACCCAGCTTTAATGGAGTACTTTATGGTTTTGTCTAGGGTATGAATTTGGACGCGGATGTGCAGCCCTATAAAAGTCAAGGATTAGCACACAAATAAACATGAATCAAAACACAACAATACAATTAGCATACAACACAATAGTTTACTTCTTTCTTTCATAAAGTTTTAGTTCATAGTTTATAGTTTATCTTAGACTACTTTTACAGCAATTTCCTAGTATTTCTCTAGTGTTTTTATAAGCATTTGTCATTACATTGGGTTGGATATTTGTTCTTTGTTTTCTTTCTTACATAATCGTACTCCAATCTCGGTAATTTTCTATCCTTTACCTATGCAATTTTTATCATCATGAATTTTAATCTCATTAGTCTCACTCTTGTATTATTGTTAGTAGGAATTTCATGTAAAAGTAATCTAGTCAAAACCAAAATATCATTTAACATGTCATGTTTTATTTTGCCTAATCATATAATAATCATCATAGAATTCGTCACTAGAATCATTACTAATATAATCACCTTAATCATTTTAGTACTTTTATTTCGTAGTTTAATTTTGTTTATCATTTTCCTCTTAATTTACTTACACATAAATTAGATATAATATTGTAAGATTATCATTGTGTAAATACAATAAATAGAATTGTAATATTGAAATGATTTGCTAGTTAAAATGAATTAAAAGAAGTGCCGATACCAATAGAACCACCTAGTTTGTTTCTTCCTTTGGTCGTGTCAAATTCTATAACTTTGTTTAGTGGCCATAAACAATTGTTTGGATTAGTCAATTTCCGTCTTAGAAACGAGAGTTGGGATGGGAATTAGGACTACCAATAGGGGTTTAGTGACCTAACCAGGCTGAGAGGACGTTAGGACCCATTAAAAAGTCGGTACGAATCCGAGAGGAATATACCGCTACAAGGCTTAGACAATCGTAGTAATTCTAATGTTGGTATCAATAAAGCGTTTAAATCATTTGACATGAATTTCTCTTTCTCTATATCAATTTGATTAGATAGTTTATTTTACTGTTTTAGATAGTTTATTTTATTGTTGTTTAGTTAGTTTACTTTACCGTCATTTTATTATTGTTCTTAGATAGTTTACTTTATTATCAATTACTAGTTTATTAGTTTAGTTAGATAGCTTTTTCAACATTGTCATTTTAATTATCGTTCTTAGTTAGATTTAATTATCGTTACCTTTCTTTCCGTCAATTAGATTAGATTTATTTTTATTGCAATTTACATACTCGTCATTTAAATATCGTCATTACATACTTGTCATTTTATTTCATGCTAGTAGTTTAGACAATCACCCCAAATGAATCGAACTTAAATGAAAATCACCCCATAGCAATTCATAGTTAACACGTACTCCCTGAGGATCGATCCCTACTTCCCTAATTACATTCCTTATGTTGTTAGCCTAAGTGTGGGTAATTATTTTTGTATCGGCACCGCGACACAACCGATCAAGACACCTATTGGTACTTGACCATATAGGTTGGTCTATGGAAAGGCGTGCCATCTCCCCGTTGAGATGGAACATAAAGCTTATTGGGCGATCAAGGAGCTCAACATGGATGCCAAGTTGAATGGAGAAAAGTGGATGTTACAACTGAATGCACTTGATGAGTTCCGTTTACAAGCATTATGAGAGCTCCCATCTTTACAAGGAGAAAACAAAGAGATGGCATGATAAGAGGATTTTGAAGAAGGAGTTACAAATCGGTGATAAGGTGTTACTTTTTAATTCCCGCCTCAAGCTATTTCCTGGAAAGTTACGATCACGGTGGTTCGGCCCATATACCGTCACAAATGTCAACAAGTTTGGTTTCGTTGAAGTGATGACCACCAATGGCGAAAAATCCAAGGTCAATGGACAACGTTTGAAAGACTACCATGAGAATGCGATCGTTGGGATACTAGAGGGAGTTAGCATGGAAGGTTGAACCGACTCAAGCTTTATACGTCGTGTAGGACGTTAAACCATCGCTTCTTTTGAGGCAACTCAAGGTTTTATTTCCTTTCATTTTATTTTATTTTCTTTATTTTCTTTATTTTCCGTAATTTCTCGTTTTTTTAGAATTAACTAGACTTGACGATAATTATTTTTGATGATTTTTAGGTGAAAAATGAAGAAAGGAGGAGTCGATGAGGAAATTCACGCATCCTCAAGCACGAAATCCTGTTCGGGGGCGTAACTTTCAAAAAACGAGTCTTCAATTGCAAAACACGGACAAGAAAGTCAAAATGCATAGACTTCTAGATACCTCAAATCTACACCTTTCGCCAACCACCCAGTTATGATTGGGCCGCATGTTTGGTATGTGAAACGATTTATGATAGTTCGTAAAGTTATTGTCAAATGATATCTCAAATACTTGTGTCTACCCCTTGGTCGTCATCTACGTGCCGATACAATCGTTTTGACAGTCATTAGAGTTTATTTGGCGTCCGGGTCAAAAATCGCTTCACTTTCCATAAACTGTCTTTTAAAATCGAGTCTGAACACTCGAGAATATTCCGGATATTTTAATATTTCAAAACTTCTCTTTTTTGGTAAAATATATCCGTATTTTATTTAAAAAGAATTCGAAATCAGCCGCTATTCCATAAAGGAAACGCGGAAATCTTTCTTTCAAAATAGGATACTTCTTGGGAAATAACGCAGCAGGTGTTGCACCTCTTCCAAGAGTCGCAGTTCCTCACAGCGCACCTCAATTCCAAGAAAAAGGATTCCTAGGTATGACTTCTTCTTATGCCTAGCAAGCTTGTATACGTAGTCTAATGGACTTTAAACGACCCTCCCCGATGGTCGACAAACCTTAAAATGTTCCCGACGACATGTCCTTGGTTCAGACCCCTTGAAGAGCCTTGCGTCGCCATAGTCGTCAAGTTGTAATTTTCGATTGACCAGATGACTATACTTTGACTTTTTCCTTGTCCAAGCCTTAGTAAAAGTGGTGGCTCTGTAGATACCTCAGCTACACCTTCCGCCATCCACCTAGTGATGATTGGTCCGCATGTTTGGTATGCGAAACGATTTATGACAGTTCGTAGGTTATCGTCAAGTGATAGCTCAAATACTTGTTTCTACCCCCTTGGTTGTCATCTACATGCTGATACGGTTGTTTTGACAGTCATTAGAGTTTATTTGGAGTCCGGGTAAAAAACCGCTTCACTTTCTATAAACCGTCTTTTAAAACCGAGTCTTAACGCTCGAGAATATTCCGGATATTTTAAGTTTTCAAAACTTCTCATTTTTGATAAAATATATCCGTATTTTATTTAAAAATAATTTGAAATCAGCCGCTATTCCATAAAGGAAACGCGGAAATCTTTCTTTCAAAATAGGATACTTCTTGGGAAATAACGCAACAGGTGTTGCGCCTCTTCCAAGAGTCGGAGTTCTTGCTGCGCCTCTTCCCTAGTTCGATTTTACTGTTTCTAGAACATTTTCTAGATTTCTTTCCTAGATCGAGTTATTCCAAAACTCTTACTATTTTAAACTATAAAAGGAGAACTTCGTTCTCACTATTTTCTACTATTTACTATTTTCTACTATAAAAGGAGAACTCTTACTATTCTATACCTTGCTCTAAGCATTTTGATATCAACGTGCTTGATCAATCGACCACGTAAGCTCATATCCTTTTGGGTACCTGTCACGTTATTGCATGACCTACCAATTTGACCATAATCACTTAATCAATCGATTTTTGATCCTCTTAGGAGGGCAATTTCTTTACATATTTGAGCCCAGCTATCACTAAAACGCAACTTAGTTTATCTCGGTTCGTCAAACATGTAAGCCTGAGGGTGTGATACACAGGTTTCGCGATCATTTCTAAAAATTTGGTGCATGGGGTACCACGGCTGGAGAAACGGGGGACAAGCGTGAAAACACGCATTTGTGGAGTCGCCACCAACCTTTGTGGGAAGTTGGAACCGTTCGAATACTTTATGCCATGTCAAGACACAAAGTGATGACCTGAACACTACTAAGAACTCGTTACCCTTAGCATTCTATGTCTAGAATGACTCTCGTGGATGCCAATGGACACAGCTGTTCAAAGAGATCTGGAGGAAGGAGCGAGGGTTAGGGAAACTCTTCTGTTCTCGATGTGTTGTCGGTTATATGCATGCAATGCAACCTCCATGTTTTAATCCTAGCATGTGAGCTTAGACTATGGCGGTTGAACATGTAATTTAGTAGTTAATTATGTCAAATTGGGATTTAGGATTCAATTGGCATGTGAGAACACAATTAATTAAATCATACAATGCAATGATTAAATAAAACTATAAAAGAAATATTACAATTGATTACAACGATCACGGGATCTATGTCGGAAATATGTATGAAAGATTAATTGAAAGGAAGAAAATAATTAAAACTAAAAACGAATCAGATTAGCAATGATATTAGGGATAATAGTCAGTTAATTACCTAATTAAACTACGTCAAAGCGAACTAGGAAGATCAGATACAGAAAGCAGCCCGGAACAGGCACAATAGGAGGTGCGTCCTATGGAAGAGGCGCAACACTCTGTGCGTCTGTTCCTGAGTTGGGTGATTTACGGTTTATTAATGATCTATAAGTCGGATTTAAGTGATTTAACAGATTAAATTATACTAATTATATCAAAGGCGAATCTGGTTATTAAATATGGACAAATCTAACCTCTAAATACACAATTTGATAGATGACTAAAACCCACTAATATTAACTATTAGGGATTTAAGTCAAACAAAATAAATAAATAAAGCCTAAAGAAAAGGTTTGAAAACAATTTTAACATAAATCCGACATAAATCATACATTAATTAAAATAAAGATACAATAAAAAAGATGGGATTAAAACACCCCCAGACTTACATTTTGACGAAAGGAGATATGAACTAAAGTTATCAATT
>JAIUZE010017390.1:0-30244 GCA_022085475.1 Heliosperma pusillum | reverse complement strand
GTCAAATCGGGGCTGACTAGATCTTAGTTTGTCCAAACCCGTTGGATCAAACCGGCTAGAAGCAGAGTCTTTATCACATAGAAATAAAATCAACATATTCATTACATGTTATTTTATTACTACTTCTAACATGTGAATTATCATATTATACCCAAACCCCGTTTGACTTAAAGGATATTAAATTAAACTACGGTCTCGTCTTATAATTTCTAACATGGGAGAAATAATAATTTTATGAAAAACTTTTAAATTAAATATTTTACTGATTAATATTTCTCACTTGCTAATTATTACAAAACGCGATAAAAATGACGATAACTCAAAAACCGTCACAAGTCCCAAAGTGGGACCCACGGGCTGAGTTGGGCCGGACCCCACAGGGGCCTGGATGGGCCCCACGGCCTGTTTTGGGCAAAATGGGCTGTTTTGGCCTTTTTAACGGTTTTACTAAAAACCGTTTCTAATTATTTCCCGCATGCTTTAACATAATTAAAACCCGTCAAAACAACAATTAAACAATCAAACATCGACACAACCCAAACACCAAAACCCGGACCCACCATGGACCAACCCAGACCGGGTCTGAACCGGCCTGGACCGGTCTGGTTTGGTCCGGTTCACCCTTCCCCTAAAACCGGTTCACCAACAACAACACCCAAAATATTTCCAACATGTTTTTGATTAACAAACAACCATTTTAACAAACATCATACAACAATCATTAGTATGAATAATCATCAAAATTCATCAAGAACATCAAACATATTAAAAATTTCCTAGACAAAATAAAAATCATAACTTATTAAAAATCATCAAAATTCTTCAAGAACACTAAACTTGTTAAAATTTCCTAAACAACATAAAAATCATAACTTATTAAAAATCCTCAAAATTCTTCAAGAACACTAAAACAACATAAAATTCATGCAACATAAAAATCATCAAGAACAATAAAACAACATGAAAATTCCATACAACATAAAAATCATCAAGAACCATAAAACAACATAAAAATTCCATACAACATAAAAATCATCAAGAACCATAAAACAACATAAAAATTCCATACAACATAAAAATCATCAAGAACAATAAAACAACATAAAAATTCCATACAACATAAAAATTCCATATCTTCTCATGTTACTACTAAAATCATAAATAACCATAACATGAACCAAAACTAAAGCCTATGTGACATTAATTCGTCGAGTAAAACGGAATTGTTACCTTAGCTAGCAAACCACTTAGCACAAAAATAATAATAAGAAGTATATAATAAGAAAACCCTCCTACTAATCTTCACCCAAAATATACGAGTCTCCAAACTCGTCTTCAAAATCTTCCCCTATAAGAAATAACAAGAAAACATTATTAGAACTAAAAATATGAATTTCCATAATTAAAGTGTTGAAAACGATTTTACCGGAATTGAAATAAAACCGTACGTGAAGATGAGGAGCGAAGAGGAGATCTTAGAAATATAAATTAGGATGGATTTAATTAAGAATTGAAGATTTTATGAAGGTTTTGCTCAAGAACGATGAAGAACAAATGATGAACGACGAAGAACACGAAGAACGATCAAATAAAGTGATGTTTTGATCTTAATTTGATTTGTTGTAAAATGAAAAGTTGTTTGTGAGTAGTGATGGTGGTGGGAGCCGTGTAAATATAGGCCAATGAGGATGTCGGGTTTTGAAATTGTTGTTACGTAATTGACTCGCGTTTAATAATTATTTTACGGTAAACGATTGAATATAATTAACGATAAAGTTAATTACACAAATATCTAGATATTATGATTATTGTATCAAAAGCAATGAAAATATCAAGAGCTATTAGAGGACTTTTGAGCCGTGTGGTATGGTGAGCATCGGGTCTGTTTTTGCTCGATTTGCGTAATTTTCGTTAACTGATCGATAAAGTTGAAAATATCTAAGATATTCTTATTAGTTTAATCAAAAGAATTAAACTATCTCTTGTGAGTGGAAAACGATGACATGGGCGCGTGACTCATGCCAAAGTCGAGTTTCGATTTTGTTGCGCGCTTTACGATGCGTCGGGAATAGTTAAATGACGTTCGGTTAAAAACGTAAACGTTATTCTTTAAATTCCGAATAAATTCAAAATAATTATATTAAATTATGATAAATCTTAATAAATCCAAATAAAAATAAATCAAAAATATTATTTTTTTAAAAAAAATTTCGGTCTTCAAACTTATGAGACGAGTCGGGAAAAGTCAACGGAAGTCAAAGTTGACTGAAAAGTCGAGAAAAGTCGAAGATGGACCTTTTTTTTTAACATGATAGGAAGTCATAGAAGTTTAGGACGACTTAAAAGTCAAGAAGAAAAAGTCAATGACGACTTTAAAAAGTCAAGGAAAAGTCAAAGACGACTTAAAAGTCAAGAAAAGTCAAAGATGACTAAAAACGGTCTTTTCATGGAATCCCTCAAAAATTCCAAATACGAACGCGGAATTTCAAAATAAGACTCGGAACAAAAATTCCTATTTTAAAAACTTAAGTTCTACTGAAAAGTGTTAGTAAATATTTTTACTAGAAAAATTGGCATTTTTCGGGTTGTTACAGCCATGGTCATGCCTTGAAAGTGTGGAGGCACTATCTTATTGGTGTTCATTGTCGCATTTTTACCGATCACAAGAGTTTGAAGTACATATTTACTCAAAAGGAGTTGAATATGAGACAAAGAAGATGGTTCGAATTGGTGAATGACTATGATTTTGAATTTCTATACCATGAAGGGAAGGCCAATGTTGTTGCCGAAGCTCTTAGTAGGAAATCTTCTCATGCCTTGAATGCTATGTGGGTGCTACCCGATGATCTTTGTACCAAGTTTCGAAAAGTGAAGTTGGAGTTCGTGGAGCGAGGATTTAATTATGCTAGAGCCATGGTTTCTGAACCCGTTCTTCTCCGCAAAATCCGCGAAAGCCAAGTTGATGATCCTACCTACAATTCCATTCAAGCCAAGCTTCTAGAAGGAAAAGCCAAAGACTTCAAGATTGATGACAAAGGTGTCCTTCGACTCCATGACTGAGTGTTCGTGCCTAATGTTCTTGACTTGAGGAAGCGAATTCTTGATGAAGCTCACCTTTCTCCCTACTCTATCCACCCCGCAGGTGATAAGATGTATAAAGGCTTGAAGCTACAATTTTGGTGGCCGAATTTGAAAAGTGATGTTGTATCTTATGTTGGAAGATGCCTTACTTGCCAACAAGTGAAAATCAAACACAAGAGGCCCGGTGGATTGCTACAACCTTTGGATATTCCACTATGGAAGTGGGAATCTATTTCTATGGATTTCGTCATGGCTTTGCCAAGGACTTTTGGAATAAAGATGCCGTGTGGGTTATCGTTGACCGTTTGACCAAGTGTGCCAGATTCATTCCGATCAAAGAGACTTGGATCTTAGATCGGCTAGCCAAAGCCTATGTTGATGAGATCGTCAGATATCGTGTTGTCCCCAAGGAGATCATATCCGACCGAGACCCGAGGTTTTGTTCGAGATTTTGGAAAGCCTTACAAGAAGCCATGAGTAGTAAGTTGTTGATGAGTACCGCTTTCCATGCCGCTACTGATGGTAAGACCGAGGGGACTATCCAGACTTTAGGAGAATTACTTAGGGCTTGTGCACTCAACTTCCAATCTAGTTGGGAAAATAGTCTACCGTTGGTGGAGTTTTCTTAAAACAATAGCTTCCATGCCTCGATCAATATGGCTCCTTACGAAGCTCTCTATGGAAGAAAGTGCCGAAGTCCTATTTATTGGAATCAATTGAGTGATGTTCGTCATTTAGGCCCCGATGTCCTTGTTGAGACCATTGATCATGTGAATGTCATCCGTGATAGGATGAAAGCTGCTCAAGACCGACAAAATCCCTATGGCGATGTCCGAAGAAGACCGTTGGAATTTGAAGTTGGAGATAAAGTGTTCTTGAAGGTATCTCCGATGAAGGGTGTTAAAAGGTTTGGTGTAAAGGGTAAATTCAGCCCGAAATACATTGGACCCTTTAACATTGTGAAAAGAATTGATGCCGTAGCGTACAAATTGGACTTGCCCCCGAATTTGGGCAAAGTTCATGATGTTTTCCATGTTTCGCAATTGAGGAAGTACATTAGTAACCCGAGCCATGTTCTTCAAGCCAAAATTCCCGAGCTCGAACCGAATCTGTCCTTTGTAGAGAAACCAATCCGCATTCTAGATCGCAAGGAAAAAATGTTGAGAAGTAAAGTGGTGCCTTTGGTGAAAGTTTTGTGGAGATGTGGTAATTTTGAGGAAGAGACGTGGGAACCAGAAGCTACCATGCGTGCTAAATATCCAAGTATATTCGATTAAGGTACCTTTCTTTCGCTCAAGTTTCGAGGGCGAAACTTTTTAAAAGGTGGGGTGATTGTAACACCTGCAAATGTACCCTATTTTATCTTAAAAATATTATACGGATATTAGTTAGCGTAATTTAAGATTTAGTTTAGAACTTAGTTTCCCGTGTCTAATTTAGCAAATCCGAGTTCGAATTCGGACTCTACTCGGAATTCCGTGTGGGTTACGCCTTAAGCCACACTCATTTTTCCACTCACCCTTTATAACCCTTACTTCCTCATTTTCCACTAACCTTCTTCCTCACCAAAAAACCAAAACCCTAACCACCATTTTTGGATCAACTCAAGCTTCTCACAAGTAATCCATTACTCACTCAAATCCCTCGATTTTCATCATAATCTTCCCCTCTTATTATCCTCTACCTTGTGTGGTAATAAAATTACCGTCTTTCTCATTTTCAATTTTTCCGTCTTTCTCAAAGGTGAATAGTATTCAAATTTTGGTGTCTTTGTCTAGGAGGAGACCTTCAAGACCCCGACAAGGATTACTACCTCGTGGAGGAAGACTTAGAAGACGATTGAAGACGCACAAAGGTAACGGTGAAGGGTTACTCGATATTAATACGTGTTTTAAATGATTTGATTGATGTTAGCAACCGTTAAGTGACGATTATTATGCATTTAATGTAGTTTGATGTTAAGAAATGTGGTTGGAATTGGATGAGTAGCCTTAGAATTTATGTTGGTTGATGATTGTTGATAATTGTTTATGATTGTTAATGATGATTGTTGAATTTCGTGTGATGTTAGTCCCAGCCGGCCGACAGGCCGCCAGTCAGCCGACCGGCTGGGAGTGCGGCTGAAGTGAAATTGGTATTTCGAGGATTTTTGGTATTGTGTAAGTCTCAGTCGGCCAACCGGCTGCCGGTCAGCCGACTGGCTGGGACACCCCCTCTCTTTTCTCAATTCGCATGTGTTCCCCAGCCGGGTAGCCGGCGGCCGGTCCCCTTGACTAGCTGGGACATTCCTGTATGTTTAGTGATGTTTGATTGTTGGTGAAGTACCAGCCGGGTAGCCAGCGGCCGTTCCCCTTGACCGGCTGGCACCCCCTGAATCCCTTTTCCATTTCTTTTCTTATACTCTCACTTATAATAGTTTGTACGGTTCGTTTATCGTATAAATTTACGTAAGAGCATTAAATATTCATGTTTAGAATATATGATATGCCACTCGCTTATATGGCATGTTTTGTGACGGTTTTTATATGTCCCTTTTGAGTCGTTTTCTACCTATGTTTTGATTTGAGCGCTAATCGTTGAGTGCTATAAACTCTTATTCCCGGCAATACCTCCTTCCTAACTAGACGGGAATGTCGGAACGAGAAGGTGTATCCTTCTTGCTTGTATGCATGTGTTAGTATGGATATGACGACGTTGTTGGGAGGAGAATGCAATGCGTTGATCGACCCGGCCGTCAAAGGTCGTATCCTTGCAAGGTGGTGCCATTGCATATAGCGTACCGCTTGATTATGATTCTTGTGCTCTTTCCGCCTCTTTCGTGTAGTTGTGACCGAATTTGGGGTACTCGGCTTCTGTGTTTCACCGAGTCTTGGATGCGAAATGTGTATCGCATGTCGAACCGACACATGAGTCTTTCATATACGAAATGTTTATCGTGTATGGTCAGGAAAATGTTTATCCTGTGGACGTGTATTGATCATACTTGCCATGTACATAGTGCTAGTGCGTGCCATTAACCGTGAAAGATTATGTTACCATATTCGTATGTTTGGATGGATGTTTATATGTTACTTATTTGTGACCGTTGGATGACTTGGCATGGTTTATATGTCGAGTCTCTATCTTATCAAGTATATGCCACTAACGGTGAGATGTAAGCCTTTGTGAGTATATAGTTACCTAAGAGTGTCTTCCCCGAAACTGTCTATAATCTGATGCTTACAGTTTTGTACTTCATGCGCCTATATCTTAATATATTGAAATGCTTATTTATACTTCTCGAAATTCGCATATATATATATATATATATATATATATATATATATATATATATGCTTCTACTTGTCTATTACTGTTTAAGTATGTTATTTGTGATATGGCTGGGAGAACTCAGAGTTACTCCCCAGTGACTGTGGCGTTCATGTTTCATGAATGACCATGTTGTTTGGCTGGATCTTTGCTTGTTTTTGGGTTCGGGTGTGAGCTAGCAAGCGTTGGACTTGACGATTCACCCATACACGTTCTTAGCTAGTTTACTAAACGACTTTTATGTTTGATCACGTTTTGAGAGATGATAAGTGTTAATTTGTATGATTTTATCCCCTCATTTTAGCTCGATTTGATATGGTTTATCCACTTTAAGAAGTGGTTTTATGAGCTAATCTCTCCTTTGCAGTATTTCTCGTGCTTTAATGTCATTTGTAGGAATTGAGTCGTTTCTACTTCAAATCCCGTCATTTGAAGGAAATATGAGCAAGGAGAAGCTAAGAAGGACGATTACGTGAGGTTAAGATGGCATGCTATAAAGATCTAGAGGTTTCGAGTCAAAGGGAACAAGTTTCAAGTCATTCCGAGCTCATATGCACAAGTTGCGACGGTTTTGCTATTCGTCGACGAAAGTCGTCTCAAACTTCATGCTCCGACCCTTAACCCTTGGGGACATGATCAAGCTCAAATAGGGGAGGAAATGAGCCCCAAGAGGTGTTATTTACGTCCCCATTCGAATCTAAAGTCAATGGAGTCAAGGTAGAAAAAGTCACGTACCAAGGGAGGTGGAACAAAAGTCAATTGACCAAGATAGCAACTTACCCGATCGGGTATGTGGTGAACCCGATCGGGGAAGTCTGCTGATGAACGCTTCTTGGCTCTTCTTCTACCAAGCCTTAATGGAGTGCTTTATTAGGTTGTCTAGGGTATGAATTTGGACGAAACACAGCAGCCTTTCAACCCTATAAATAGCCTATGCATCACACACAATGAACAACTATCTTATGTACAAAAAACACTTCTCTCTTTAGATGAGTTTTTCTTCTTTCTCTCATATTTCTTAGTTTAGTTTAGTTTTAGTTTTTTCTAGTTTAGTTTAGTTCTAAGTTTTCTTCAATTGTATGGTTCTACTTGTAATTGGAACACAAGTTTTCGGGTTTGCATTTCCTATTCAAGTTCTTATTCCATTTCAATCTTTGCTCATCCTTTCCGGTAATCTTTATTCTCGTTTTTACATTATAGTTTCATTTTCTTTTAGTATTTCCTTCATCATGTTTATCATTCTTAGTTCTATAATCGTAGTTGCCCTTTCATTGTTAATCATGCATAAGTAGTCGTTTTTCTAGGGTGTAGGGTAGCCATGTTAGGTTGATTAAAAGATGGTAATTGGATAAAAGAAATTGTGCTTTTAAAACATTGTGTCTATGCATGTTTGGACTATAACGATAGTTAGCGATCCCTGATCAAAATCATTGACTAGAATGGAATTCTTTTCCAAGGTAGAGATACGTGAATTGAATAGACAAAGCATGACATGGAGGATTAAGACCTAGTAAATTGCCTAAAAGCCTGCTAGACCATCTGATCTATGATTGTAATGAACACATCATTCTTACGAACTCACAATGAATTATTTGCATGTTCTAAATCCAATTTCATCAATATACTAATCTACATGTGTGAATCCCGATCCCTAGATCCTTTTGTATATTGAGTTATTAATTATTGTTTTAGTTTTCTAGTTTAGTAATAACCATTGTGACAATCGTACAAGTTAAAATTCTAATCATATCTTTTCACAAATATCTCCCGTCTCCCCGAGATCGACCCCTTACTTCCCTAACTGCATTTATTTGTTGTTAGCCTAGCCAAGGGTTATTTATCTTTGATTAGGGTACGCGACAACCCTGTCAAGAGACTATGTCTCTTTGTAGTATTTTATACTTTAGTTGGTATTTATTGACATTCCTCGTACTCTTTATTTGTCATGTAAAAAGTTTTAAAAATATCGTATTTTTCGCTATATAAATTGCATGCTTGTTATGTTTTATTTCCGCTATCGCGAGGATTGTCACATGTATAGGCGCTACTACTAGGCAGAAATGGCAGCGGCGTTGCTTTTAGCTGACATAAATGAGGAGAGGGCGCATTCGATTGACAGGGTTAAAGAATTCAGTGCGACTAAAGACAAAATTTGGAAAGAAGTGAAGCAAAAGAGAGGAAAGACTGGAACTGTAAAGGAAAAGAAGGGTGTAGCTGAAGAGGAGGGTGAGAAAGTAGATAGTTTGACAAAGGAGAAGGAGGATACTATCGAGATGACAAGGATTAACACTGAAATACATGTACTTCATAACTCCCCTAGACAATATCACACAATACAAGGGGATATTAACGATGGACAACCAATAAGAGTCTTTAAACGCTACAAGAGGCCTGCACACAGTAGGGGTATAGGTCAAGGCAGAGGTCGTGGTACAGGAAGAAACTGTTCTCAGTAGTTACATTGGTTTAACAATGATCTTTTATGTAATGTAATAGTAAAACTATTAGTGACACTCTTATTTTGTGATATTCTTTGGGATCCTGAATGATATGGTATCTGATATGTATTGATATCGTAAAATGTTGGTGACTAGCAGAAGTGGCATATTTTAATGTGATATTGTTATGCATGTAATGTGATATTGTTGTGTTTAAAGTGTGATATTCTATCGTTATGCTTCTAGTATTGGAACAATATATTGATATTGTAGACAAGGATGATGGTAAACTTGTTGACAAGGTAACATTGTTTGAAGTAACATGTGTGATATTGTTTGATATAACATGTGATATTTTTGTAACATTAGTGTGATATTGTATACATGAGAGTATGAACTATTAGGTTAATATATTAAAGAGAGATGGAGAAACATAAATTCTTTATTTAACAAATTGAAGAAAATGGAAAAACGTTACACAAATATAACTATTGTGGTATTTCTGTGACAATATAAAGAGTATACCATGGAAACGATTTGGAAAAAATTCTAAGAATGAACAAATTGTGTTTACTTAATTTCTTAATTGAAGATAAATGATTACAAAAATCTTATTTGCTTAAGTGAAGCTGTAATATGGACGTCATCAGCATGCACCCCGTATTTTTAAAGAATATCCGAGAGGGGAGAAATCTGCAAAAGAAAAGGAAAGAAAAAAACAACATCATTTTTTAACCTTTAAATTAAAATCACTAAGTCAAAAAGATGAGAGAGAAAGCTGGAGAGAAAAAGCTCCTTCTTTTGGTTGCTAGGGTTTTGTGCAAAGGCCAAAATCAATTTTAACTCTCAATCTTTTCACATACTTAATTCAGTAGTAATAATAATAGATCTCATTAATACTCATAAAACATATTAGTATTATTATTCACGTAGTATTAACAGTTGGTTTTTTGTTTTACAATGTCGGAAATACAAATAATAGAGGCTGCGAGAAGGGAAGCTGCTGAAAAATTAAGGAATGGTGTTGTCAATAATGAAGGTTTGCACGATGATATGAATGATCAGGAGAGGTCATGGCAGGTTGTTGGTTCGAGGAAGAAGAAGAGTGTGGCCTCTTCACAGCAGTATGGGAAGCTAGCTACCATTGAAGAACATACCAGTGGGGAAATGAATCAGAAAGGTAATATTCTTAAACTTACGATGGATGATGTTGTGGAGGAGATTATTTATTGGAATTCTGCTATATTTGGATATGTTATGGAAGCAAATCCTCCTAGAATGGTGATGGAAGGTTTTCTAAGGAGGGAATTGAAGGATTATGCAGTAACTAAGATTGGCTTCCTTCCAAATGGTTTGTTTGTTGTTAGATTTGCAGAGACTGAGCATCAGAAGTTAGTGCTAGGGAAGGGGGTTATGATGTTTGAGGGGAAACCTGTAATTTTGAGGCCATGAGAATCAAATATTAAGATGTCTAAGGTCTCAGTTAAAGCTGTGCCAATTTGGGTCAAATTGGTGGGGCTTGACTTGAAATTTTGGGGCAATTCTTGCTTGGGCAAATTGGCTTCTTTGTTAGGGAAGTTTATTAGGATTGATGAGTTAACTTTGAGTAAGACTTTATTAGGTTTTGCAAAGGTCTTGGTTGAAGTAGAGGTTGATCAGCAATTTCCTGATAAGATTTCTTTTTTAGATGAACTAGGGCAGGAAGTTACAGTTGCAGTGGAATATGATTGGATACCTATCTCGTGTAAGAACTGTAATGGGATGGGTCATTCTGCTAATGTTTGTAGAAGGGGTGTTAGTCAGGGTCGTTCTAAAGTAATACCTGTAGTGACTCAAAAGCAGATATGGAAGAAGAAGGAGCCTCAGGTTGTGGTACTTGACAATGCTGATTTTCCTGCTCTATCTAAAGTTGCTGCTGTGGGTGTACTTGGAAGTAGTGGAGGTTCTGGTAGTCAAGTGAAGGAGAATGAAGTAATTACTCCAGCTGGTACTCCTCTCAGTATGAATTATAGTGCTTTATTTACTCCTGCCCGGATTATCACTACGATGACAAGGCATGAGACTAGAATTCCTGGGGGTAGGGAGAATGAGTTTGTGGTAAAATTTAATAGTGCAATTGGTAACAATGATGGAATGGTTGATAAAGGAGGGGGGGAGAGGGTCAGACCTCTTCCTATGACTAAGCTTGGAGTTTGGAACATTAGGGGCCTAAATAATGAAATAAAACAGAGGTATATTAAATGGTATTTGCATCAAATTGATGTAGAGATTTTTGGGCTCCTTGAGACTAGGGTTAAACCTGGTTCTCTAAATCTTGTTGCTGGGAATGTGTGTCATGGTTGGTCCTATATTACAAATCATTTACATCATCATGGAGGTAGGATTTGGGTGTTATGGAAACAACAGAGATTGCAGGTTGATATTGTGGAGATGTCTGATCAATTTATTCATTTGGATGTGAGAAATAATGCTGATAATTGTAGGTTTTTTATTACCTTTGTTTATGGTTTTAATAAACCTGAGGAGAGGACACCTCTTTGGGAAGCCTTAATTAGATTGAACACTGCTGAGCCGTGGGTGATTTTGGGAGATTTTAATAATGTTTTATTTCCTAATGAGAAGATTGGTCTTCCTGTGAGGGATTCAGAGACTTTACCTTTTCAGAGAGTTGTTAATGGCTGTGAGCTGCAGGATATGAAAACTCTTGGAGCTTTTTATACTTGGAATAACAAACAACCTAGTGGAACTAGGGTATTTAGTAGAATTGACAGGGTTCTGGTGAATGATGGGTGGTTGAGAGATAAGTCTGCTTTTTATGCCTTTTATGGTCCTGAGGGTGACTTTGATCACTGTCCTTGTATCATTGAGGATGGTGGTGGAGTTATTCAAGGAAAGAAGCCTTTCAAGTTCTTTAACATGTGGTGTAAAGCCCCTGAATTTAAGGACATTGTGCAAGCAGGTTGGAGTCAGGTTGTTGGTGGTCATCCTATGTTTAGAGTGGTAGCTAGACTTAAGAAACTGAAACCTATGTTGAGGAGTCTGAATAGAGATTTATTTTCTGATAATGAGAGGAATACTGATGTGGCTTTTGAGCTCCTTTTGAATTGCCAAAAGAATCTTCAAGTTGATCCTACTAATGTTGAGTTGATGGACATGGAGTACCAGGCACTTTCTAGTTATTTGTTGTTAAAGCAATCTAAGGAGGAGTTCCTGAGACAAAAATCCAAATGTGTATGGGCTAAGGAGGGGGATACTAATACTGCTATCTTTCACAAAGCTATTCAGAAGAGACAAATTCAGAATAAAGTGTTTAGAGTTGTAGGCCTGGATGGTGTCACTTATAAGAAACCTGAGGAAATTATTCAGGCTTTTGAAGTTTATTATAAGGATCTGTTGGGTTCTGCTGGTTCTTGTGCTGATTTTAATCCTCAGATTATGGGGAATGGCCCTAAAATTAAGGTAGAGGACTGGTCTATGTTATGTCAGGTTCCTTCTGATGAAGAAATTAAAGACATAGTTTTTTCTATTCCTTGGGATAAAAGCCCTGGTCCTGATGGGTATAGTATTTGTTTCTTTCGAACTACTTGGGATATCATTAAGCAGGAGGTTTGTACTGCTATAAAGGACTTTTCCTTATCTGGAAGACTGCTTAAACAGTTGAATTGTACTAATATTGTGTTGATTCCCAAGTCTGAGAACCCTATTTCTGTTAAGGATTTTAGACCAATTGCTTGTTGCAATACTCTTTATAAAGTCATCTCAAAATTGATTTGTAATAGAGTAGCTCGAGTTTTACCTGATGTGGTTAATCCTGCACAAGGTGCATTTGTAAAAGGAAGAAATATAATGGGGAATATCCTAATCAGTCAGGATTTGGTTAGACTATATGCTAACAAGTCTGCTTCTCCTAGATGTATGATCAAGGTTGATTTGAGAAAAGCATATGACTCTATTGAGTGGAAGTTTGTTTATCAGGTATTATGCTGTCTTAATTTTCCTGATCATTTAATTAAGCTGGCTAAGGAGTGCATTACCACTATTTCTTATTCTTTGGTTATCAATGGCACTCCTCATGGGTTTTTCAAAGGTCAAAGAGGTCTTAGACAGGGAGATCCTTTGTCTCCACTTCTGTTCACATTATGTATGGAATATTTGAGTAGGATTATGAAGGTGGTAAGTGACATTAAGGGATTCAAATTTCATCACGTATGCAAAGGTTTGAGGCTTAATCATTTGTTGTTTGCTGATGATCTTCTCATCTTTTATAAGGGTGATTTGAGATCCATTTTTCTTATTGTGGAGGGATTTAATTTTTTCTCTAGAGCTTCTGGTTTGCACATTAATAGTGACAAATATGATTCGATTGTAAATGGCATTAGTGCTGAAGCTGAGGCTGCTATTTTTGCTCATACTGGTTTCAAAAAAGGTACACTTCCTTTCAAGTATCTTGGTGTCACCATTTCTCACAAAAGATTGACAAAAGTTGATTGCAATATCTTAGTTGAGAAGATGGTTACAAGGATAAGAGGTTGGAATAAGAGGAAAATTTCTTATACAGGTAGGTTGATTTTGGTTAAAGCTGTTCTTAGTACTATACAGAATTACTGGGCTCAAATGTTTATTCTTCCTTGTGGAGTTATGGATAAACTCAAGGCCCTTTGTAGGAACTTCTTATGGGAGGGTGATGAGGTGTATTCTAAAGCTCCTTTGGTGGCTTGGTCAGTTTTGTGCAAGGGTAAGAATACTGGTGGGTTGGGACTGGTTGATAGTAAGGAGTGGAACTGTGCTGCAATAGGAAAGCTTGTGTGGTGTATTGTCATTAAGAAGGATTTGCTATGGATCAAGTGGATTGATAAAATTTATCTTAAAGGAAGGGACTGGCAGAGTTATTCCCCTAGTACTTATAGTTCTTGGTCTTGGAGGAAGATTTGTTAAGTTAAAACAATGTTTCATGATGCTTTGGTTAATGGGAAATGGATGACTTCTGATGATCAGTACACCATTTCAAAAGGATACTCTTAGTTATCTGGTGAAGCAGGAATTAAGATGGGATGGTGCAGGGTGGTATGGAATAGGTTTAATGTTCCAAGACACTGTTTCATCAACTGGTTGATTTGGCAGGGTAGGTTATTGACAATGGACAGATTGGCAGGAATGGGCATTGCTGAGCATGTTGATTGTTTTCTTTGTGGATCTGCTATAGAGACTCACTCTCATCTGTTCCAGGAGTGCTGCTTTACAAAGATTTGCTTTGGCTTGATTCAGGAATGGTTGCAGTTTGATGCAAGTTGCTGTTACAATGCTAACAGAATGCTGAAGATTAAAGCTGACTCTAGTTTTCAGAGGAAGGTTATGTGGGCTGTAGTCAGTGCAGTTCATTATGGAATATGGCGAGTTAGGAATACTTGTAGGATTGATAAATGTTGTATGTTACCAAGTAAAATTGTTGAGCAAGTTAGAATGGATATAAGATTAAGGATGATGAATGTTAATGTAGGGCAAATTAGGCTAAGTGATAAAAGGTGGTGTATTGAGAAGGGTTTAATGTAATGATGTTTGTATTAGTTGAGATGTTAGTTGGTATGAGGCTATATTAACAATGGTTTTTGTAATGTGTGCCTAAGGCAATTTGATTAATATTAATTACATTGATACCAAAAAAAAAAAAAAACAACATCTTAGTATCATATTTATAAATGTGAAATTGGTACAACTACTACTATATTTTATTGTAGGACACGTGATATTATTTACGTGAAATTGTGATATTGTTAAAACAGGTGCGTCTTAATTGTTGAACTAGTGCGTTTCATTTACCGTGAGAGATGTCGTCATTGTGTCGGTATGTTTGGATGAATGATTATATGATTGATCATTGGATGACTTGGCCTGGTTTGTTTGTCGAGTCTCAATCTTATAAAACTTATACCGCTAACGGTGAGATGCAAGCCCTAGTGAGTGTATTCGGTTGCCTAAGAGTGTCTTCCCCGAGTCTTTGTAAAACATGATGGATTCGGATTTGTATTCCATATGCTCTTATCATTATATATTGAATTGCCTATCTATCCTTATCGTATTTCACATGTATATCTATATATGCATGTTTCTACTTTTGTATTTCCTTTTATGTACGTTTACTGTGATATGGCTGGGAGAACCCAGATTTACTCCCCACTGACTGTGGCGTTCATGTTTTTTATGGATGAACAGGTTGCCTGATTTGGATGGCTTTTTGCTTGTGGTATTTTGGGTTCGGGTGTGAGCTAGCGGGCGTTGTCCCTGGATGAAACACTTCTAGACGATTTTAGCTAGTTGCTAATAACTTTGTTGTTGGATAACATTTTAAGAGACTACGTCTCTTTTAGTATTTTGTATTTGGTTTGTAACATCTGACACTCCTCGTATTTTCTATTGGCATGTAAAAAGTTTTAAAAACACCGTATTTCCGCTATTTAAATCACATGCTTGTATGTTTTATTTCCGTATTCGCGAGGGTTGTCACAACTTTTGAGCACGAATTGATGTTTTTAAGCATAATAATATTTCACTAAGATTTTGAGCAACATTACACTTGAATCTTGAGTTTGGGCACTACTTAAAGGTACTAATGCTAAAATAACACAATAAGAGCATAAGTTCAAAGTATAAAGCATGGATTCAAGCATTATACTACCATTAAGCATGAGTTTTTGGCATAAAGTAGAGATGAGTATTCTAATTGGCATATGAGCATTCAAATCATAGTAAGCTTGCTAATTAACCACTAACATTCACTCTATAACATGTAAGAAGCATTAGAAATCCAATTTAAACAAGTTTTTCAAGTAAAATCAAAAACCCCCAAATTTGGGTTAGGGTTTGTTCATGTTGGATTTCTGAAAAATAGAGAGAGTGAAGTAACTAAATTAGAATTAACTTACTTGATAGTGCTTAGATGTTGCCTTGGATGAACTATGATGACAAATTTTGCAAGAAATGACTAAGAAATGAAGGTTTTTGAGAGATTTGATCTTTAAAGATGAAGAACACGGGATAATAGCCGCAAAGCAAAGGTAGCAAGTTCATTTTATAGAAGAAAATAGGACAAAGCACGAAACAGAACACTTAACCGATCGGGTATACCTGAATCCGATCGGGTATGTTTGCTGATTCGGATTTTGTTCTTTTTTTCTTTGTTACTTGCTCTTACCTTTTGGCTATGGCCTTGAACATGCTTACTAACCTTAATGGACTTGGCAACATGGGCCAAGAGTAGCTCCTTTTCATCTCAATAGGTCCTCCTGTTCCAAGTACGAAAAATTATGAACTAAGCATGCATTTCTAAAAATGTAAATAACAAGTAAAATGAAAATTGTTTCCTAGCTATTACAACCCAAAAATCCAAAAAGAGTGTCCAAATGAAATAGTCCAAAACAAAATTATCAAACATTGTCTATCTAGTGGAATAAGGAATGCATAAAAAGAAAGTAAAGAGAGAGAGAGAGAGACGGGTTGCCTCCTGACAAGCGCATTTTTAAGTCATGCTAGACTTTGAATTTATATCCCTCCTTAAGCCTTATGAAGGGATATGGGCTCTTTGTAGCTTGATTTCGTCCTTGAACTTTCATTTACCTTTGTCAACACCCATGGCAATCTAATCCAAATACACTTCCGAAGCTTTGAATGCTTCGAGGTCACCATCTTCTACACTCATTACATTCCCCTTCCTATCAAAAGTGGCACGTGATCCCTCCATTTCAAAAGTGATCCTATCTCCTTGCTCATCGATACATGCCCCAAATTTATTTAGGAAAGGTCTTCCCAATATAATATAGTTGTCTTTACCTTTCTTTGAAAAGATTACATAAAAATCAACGGGAACAAGGAAGTGTCCAATCCGAATGGGGACATCTTCCACAATTCCCGATGGAGTATGCATAGTTCCATCGGCTAATTGAAGGCTAGTATTTGCAATCTTCATTTGCACTGGGCAATGGTCTTGATAGAAGGTAAAGGGCATGACACTAATAGCGGCCCCTAAATCACATAATGCATTTCTAACCTTATGAAGACTCAATGTGAAGGAAATATTAAAACAACCTGGATCTTTAAGCTTTGTAGGAATGATAACCTTCCCTTCTACAAGGGGAGGTTCCTTGGGAAAATCTTGGGTTGTTTCTTCTTCTTGAAATGTCTTGCCAATCCTTGTCTCCAACCTTGAAAAAGCTTTGTCATTTGCCATCGTTGCTTCACCAACTCTTTCTTCTAACTTCCCTTGAGCTCTTATCAAAGTCATGATCAAAGATTTGAGACGGGATGTCTCCTCTTGTGTAGGGGCTCGGGTTGGTTTGGCTAGTGAAGGATTATTGTAAAGTTCGTGGGGCAACTTATAGATGGGCTCCTTACTCTTTCCTGGATTACAAGTGCAATTCCTTTTAAGCTCGCGGATAATAACGGTAAGGCTTTCTACACGGAACAATAGGCTTCTCAATTCTTGGTCCTCGGTTGAGATCTCACCATTCCCAAAGGATTATCAAAAGGTTTGTCACCAATCAGGTCGATTGTGACTATTAACGAGTCTTCACTCTCTTGGGTGGTTTGGCTTGAACTCGACGGGGTTAACTCTTCTACTCTCTTTTGGAGAGACATGATGGTTGATTTGAGTGAGCCTATGGTAGAAAAGAAGTATGAGGACATGTTGTGTTGTGCTTGGATTACTTCCCTCAACTTGTCATCTACTTTTGCTATTACTTGACCATTTTGAAAAGATGAGCATGGAATGGTATGGGGTGCATTAGTAGGTTGGGCTTGGCGAAATTGTGGGTGAAAGGGGTTTAATGGTGTGAGTTTATTCCCACATCTTTGAGGTACATGCCCTATTCCTCCACAAAGTTCACAAGGGATTGTTGGTGAGGTAAACGGGTTTAAAACTCTTGGACGATATAAAGTACTTCTTGGGGTGGTTTCATTTGATGGAACGGGACAGGCTAAGGAAATGGTAGTGTCAACATCACATGAGGTTTCCACTCGGCTTTTCTTTCGCTCTCCCCCATTACTTTAGGAACCTTCCCCACTTTCTCTTCGTGAATTACTCGATAAGGTTTACATGGTGGATTGAGGTTTAAACCTACGATGGAAAGCTATGACGATCTCTTCCCACTCCATTGGTTTTGTGGCATCTTTTAGACGACGGGTGAACCACCATTTGGCTTCTCTCTTTAGTATTAAGGAAAAGAGAGTTTCTTTGATTTGGTTTTGGGTGATCCCTTCCCTCTTAAAAGTTTGACACAACTCACACAAAGTTTGGATATGGTGGGCTGGGTTTTCATTTGGCTCGCCACTGAATTGGTTACCTTCAATGAGAGCAATTAGAGTGATATGGACCCTTAGGATCCCATTAGCAAGTTCAAAAACCCGGAACCTAGGATCTTCTTTTGTTCGCACCATTTTTGTCAACCTAAAAGAAAAACACAAAAAGGAAAGTAAGTAATGATTTAAGGTACGGTTGCACCTAAAAATGGTAAAATTTTAAACACAAATCAGCAATACATAGATAAACAAAACCGTGCTCCCCGGCAACGGCGCCAAAATTTGACCGATTGTGTCGCAGTCCCGATGCAAAAATAATTACCCACACTTAGGCTAACAACATAAAGAATGTAATTAGGGAAATAGGGATCGATCCTCAGGGAGTACGTGTTAACTATGAATTGCTATGGGGTGATTTTTATTTAAGTTCGATTTATTTGAGGTGATTATCTAAACTACAAACATGAAATAAAATGACAAGTATACAAAGACGATATTTAAATGACAAGTATGGAAATTGCGATAAAAATAAATCTAATCTAATTGATGACGATAATAAAATTGCAAGATAAAATGAACTAGTCTACTTGACGGAAAGGAAAGTGACAATAATTAAATCTAACTAAGAACGATAAAAATAACAATATTGAAAAGCTACCTAACTAAGATAATAGATAACTAATAAACTAACAAATGACAATAAAATAAAATATCTAAGGACGGTAATAAAATGACGGTAAAATAAACTAACGAAACAACAATAAAAATTACAATGATCTAAAAAAACAATAAAAACTATCTAACAACAATAAAATAAAAACAACAATAAAAACTATCTAATGGCAATAAAATAAAACGATATAATAAACTAACTAAAACGATAAAATAAACTATCTAATCAAATTGATATAGAGAATTAAAAATTCATGTCAAATGATTTAAAAGCTTTATTGATACCAATATTAGAATTATTACGATTGTCTAAGCCTTGTAGCGGTATATTCCTCTCGGATTCGTACCGACTTTTTAAATAGGACAAGGCACGAAACAGAACACTTAACCGATCGGATATACCTAAATCCGATCGGGTATGTTTGCTGATTCGGATTTTGTTCTTTTTTTCTTTGTTACTTGCTCTTACCTTTTGGCTATGGCCTTGAACATGCTTACTAACCTTAATGGACTTGGCAACATGGGCCAAGGGTAGCTCCTTTTCATCTCAATAGGTCCTCTAGTTCCAAGTACGAAAATTTATGAACTAAGCATGCATTTTTAAAAATGTAAATAACAAGTAAAATGAAAATTGTTTCCTAGCTATTACAACCCAAAAATACAAAAAGAATGTCCAAATGAAATAGTCCAAAACAAACATTGTCTATCGAGTGGAATAAGGAATGCATAAAAAGAAAGTAAAGAGAGAGACGGGTTGCCTCCCGACAAGCGCATTTTTAAGTCATGCTAGACTTTGAATTTCTATCCCTCCTTAAGCCTTGTGAAGGGATATGGGCTCTTTGTAGCTTGATTTCGTCCTTGAACTTTCATTTACCTTTGTCAACACCCATGGCAATCAAATCCAAATACACTTCCGAAGCTTTGAATGCTTCGAGGTCACCATCTTCTACACTCATTACATTCCCCTTCCTATCAAAAGTGGCACGTGATCCCTCCATTTCAAAAGTGATCATTTCTCTTTGCACATCGATACATGCCCCAACTGTATTTAGGAAAGGTCTTCCTAATATAATATATTTGTCTTTACCTTTCTTTGAAAAGATTACATAAAAATCAACGGGAACAAGGAAGTGTCCAATCCGAATGAGGACATCTTCCACAATTCCCGCTGGAGTATGCATAGTTCCATAGGCCAATTGAAGGCTAGTATTTGTAATCTTCATTTGCACTGGGCAATGGTCTTGATAGAAGGTAAAGGGCATGACACTAATAGCGGCCCCTAAATCACATAATGCATTTCTAACCTTATGAAGACTCAATGTGAAGGAAATATTAAAACAACCTGGATATTTAAGCTTTGTAGGAATGATAACCTTCCCTTCTTCAAGGGGAGGTTCCTTGGGGAAATCTTGGGTTGTTTCTACTTCTTGAAATGTCTTGCCAATCCTTGCCTCCAAACTTGAAAAAGCTTTGTCATTTGCCATCGTTGCTTCACCAACTCTTTCTTCTAACTTCCCTTGAGCTCTTATCAAAGTCATGATCAAATATTCGAGACGGGATGTCTCCTCTTGTGTAGGGGCTCGGGTTTGTTTGGCTAGTGAAGGATTATTGTAAAGTTCGTGGGGCAACTTATAGATGGGCTCCTTACTCTTTCCTGGATTACAAGTGCAATTCTTTTTAAGCTCGCGAGAATAACGGTAAGGATTTCTACACGGGACAATAGGCTTCTCAATTCTTGGTCCTCGGTTGAGCTCTCACCATTCCCAAAAGGATTAACAAAAGGTTTGTCACCAATCATGTCGATTGTGACTATTAACGGGTCTTAACTCTCTTGGGTGGTTTGGCTTGAACTCGACGGGGTTAACTCTTCTACTCTCTTTTGGAGAGACATGATGGTTGATTTGAGTGAGCCTATGGTAGAAAAGAAGTATGAGGACATGTTGTGTTGTGCTTGGATTACTTCCCTCAACTTGGCATCTACTTTTGCTATTACTTGACCATTTTGAAAAGATGAGCATGGAATGGTATGGGGTGCATTAGTAGGTTGGGCTTGGCGAAATTGTGGGTGAAAGGGGCTTAATGGTGTGAGTTTATTCCTACATCTTTGAGGTACATGCCCTATTCCTCCACAAAGTTCACAAGGGGTTGTTGGTGAGGTAAACGGGTTTAAAACTCTTGAACGATATAAAGTACTTCCTGGGGTGGTTTCATTTGATGGAACGGGACAGGCTAAGGAAATGGTAGTGTCAACATCACATGAGGTTTCCAATCGGCTTTTCTTTCGCTTTCCCCCACTACTTTGGGAACCTTCCCCACTTTCTCTTTGTGAATTACTCGATAAGGTTGACATGGTGGATTGAGGTTTAAACCTACGATGGAAAGCTATGACGATCTCTTCCCACTCCATTGGTTTTGTGGCATCTTTTAGACGACGGGTGAACCACCGTTTGGCTTCTCTCTTTAGTGATAAGGGAAAGAGAGTTTCTTTGATTTGGTTTTGGGTGATCCCTTCCCTCTTAAAAGTTTTGGGTTTTCATTTGGCTCGCCACTGAATTGGTTACCTTCAATGAGAGCAATTAGAGTGATATGGACCCTTAGGATCCCATTAGCAAGTTCAAAAACCCGGAACCTAGGATCTTCTTTTGTTCGCACCATTTTTGTCAACCTAAAAGAAAAACACACAAAGGAAAGTAAGTAATGATTTAAGGTACGGTTGCACCTAAAAATTGTAAAATTTTAAACAAAAATCAGTAATACATAGATAAACAAAACCGTGCTCCCCGGCAACGGCGCCAAAATTTGGCCAGTCGTGTCGCAGTCCCGATGCAAAAATAATTACCCACACTTAGGCTAACAACATAAAGAATGTAATTAGGGAAGTAGAGATTGATCCTCAGGGAGTACGTGTTAACTATGAATTGCTATGGGGTGATTTTTATTTAAGTTTGATTTATTTGAGGTGATTATCTAAACTACTAACATGAAATAAAACGACAAGTATACAATGACGATATTTAAATGACAAGTATGGAAATTGCGAAAAAAATAAATCTAATCCAATTGATGACGATAATAAAATTGCAAGATAAAATGAACTAGTCTACTTGACGGAAAGGAAAGTGACAATAATTAAATCTAACTAAGAACGATAATTAAAATAACAATATTGAAAAGCTACCTAACTAAAATAATAGAAAACTAATAAACTAACAAATGACAATAAAATAAACTATCTAAGAACGGTAATAAAATGACGGTAAAATAAACTAACTAAACAACAATCAATATTACGATGATCTAATAAAAACTATCTAATAAAAACAACAATAAAAAATATCTAATGGCAATAAAATAAAACGATATAATAAACTAACTAAAACGATAAAATAAACTATCTAATCAAATTGATATAGAGAATTAGAAATTCATGTCAAATGATTTAAAAACTTTATTGATACCAATATTAGAATTACTACGATTGTCTAAGCCTTGTAGCGGTATATTCCTCTCGGATTCGTACCGACTTTTTATGGGTCCTAACGTCCTTTCAGCCTGGTTAGGTCACTAAACCCCTATTGGTAGTCCTAATTCCCATCTCAACTCTCGTTTCTAAGACGGAAATTGACTAATACAAACAATTGTTTATGGCCATTAAGCAAAGTTATAGAATTTGACACAACCAAAGGAAGAAACAAACTAGATGGTTCTATTGGTATCGATTCTTCTTTTAATTCATTTTAACTAGCAAATCATTTCAATATTTCAATTTTATTTATTATATTTACATAATGATAATCCTAAACTACTAGATTTAATTTATGTGATTAAATAAATTAAGAGGAAAAAGATGTAGGAAATTAAACTATGAATTAGGGATATTAAAATGATTGACATGATCAATATTAAATTGGCTATTATTGTAATGATGAAATTTACAATGATTATTATATGACTAGGTGAAGTAAAATGAGACATATTAAACGATGATTTAATTTTGACTAAATTACTTTTATGCGGGATTACTAACAACAATGATAATACGAAAAGAAGGCTAAGTAGATTATAATTCATGGTTTATGAAAGTGATAGAATCTATTATAAACTAAACATAACGGTATTGAAAATAATGAAAGCAAAAGATAGAGAATTACCGGGAATGGAAGTACAACGATGTAAAAGAAAATAATAAGAACGAATTTCAACCAAAATGTAATGATAAAACAGTAGAGAGTGCTAGAGAAAATGCTTGAAGTAAGATGTCTAAACTTGCATACAAAACCATAAACTATAATCTAACTTGTATGTAAATTGCTAAATGTAAGAGATGATAATATGATTGGTATGTAATGTAATGTAATGTAATGTGTTCTTATGTAATGTAATCTAACGTAATGTGTTCTTGATGATGATGATGATCTTAGGCTTTTATAGGGCTGCAAGGTTGAGCTTTTCCATCCGGATTCATACCCTAGACAAGCCAATAAACATCCCCATTAAAGCTTGGGAGAAAAAGAGGAAAGAGGCGTTCAGCAGCATACATACCCGATCGGGTATATGGTAAATCCGATCGGGTATGTAACCCTGATAGATCTTCTTTCGTCTCTCCGAATTTCTTCTTTCGGCACGGAATCCTATGCCTTGTTTTGGTAGTTTGCAGCTCGGAAATGGTCTTGGGCCAGGCTTTGGTTGACTTGGGATTGTGTTTTAATTGAGAAACTAAGTCAAAAGTCAAGACCAATCCACTTTGAGGAATGATGCAATGGGAATTGTGATCCAATCATGAAATTGCTATCATCGGTTCCTCGTAAACTTGTATTCTAGTGCCTTTGCTCCATAAAGTAAGAAAATATAGCAAAACCGCTTCATTTCCTATAAAACGAGACAAAGCACGCAAAACAACTAGAATAGTAATATTAGCTCGTTAATCACTTAACAAAGTGCATAAATCATATAGAAATCGAGCTAAAACGGGGGATAAATTAGTACAAAATATCGCTTATCAGAGATGAAGGGATAAGGTGGGTGGGTTAGGTGAGTGTGTTTAATTTTGAGTGGGTAAATAGGATAGGTGGAAGTAACTTTGAACATAGAATAGTCAAGTGTTGAGTATGCAATTAAGTACAAAAATGTGCAGGAAAATCATGGTAAATTGAAACACATGTGAATTAGAATAAAGAAGAGTATACTTACATGCCAATTCTCGTCAATCATGCAAGGGATTAGACACACACACACACACATGAATCACGTACAATTAATTAAACCAATTTCTAACCGAAGTTTCTCAAATTGTTCTCTTGCTAGTGATTTCGTAAAAATATCCGCTATTTGATCTTCGGTTTTGCAAAAAATAAGCTTAATATGTCCTTTCTCTACGTGATCACGAAGAAAATGATGACGAATCTCAATATGCTTAGTCCTAGAGTGTTGAATGGGATTTTTGGAAATGTTTATGGCACTAGTATTATCACACATAATAGGAATAGAGTCATAAATCATACCAAAATCTTGAAGTTGTTGACGTACCCAAAGAAGTTGTGAGCAACAATGAGCGGCACTAACATATTCGCTTTCGGCCGTTGAAAGAGCTACCGTATTTTGTTTCTTTGAACCCCATGAAACGAGACAAGGTCCAAGGAACGTGGCAATCCCGGAGGTGCTCTTTCGGTCCACCGTGCATCCCGCAAAGTCGGCATCGGAAAATCCTACAAGATCAAGGGGACAATACAACGGATACCACAAGTGGAGATGTTGGGTTCCAATCAAATATCGAAGAATTCGTTTGACGGCTTTGAAATGGGATTCTTTCGGATTTGATTGGAACCGAGCACATAAACAAACGCTAAAGAGAATGTCGGGACGACTAGCGGTTAAATAAAGAAGAGATCCAATCATACCTCTATACACCTTGTCACTTACATTTTTGCCAGTTTCATCCTTGTCCAACTTGGACGTAGATACCATGGGTGTAGAGTATGATTTAGCATCCGTCATCCCGAATTTCTTAAGCATTTATTTGATATACTTTTGTTGATGAATTAGGATTCCTTCTTTAGTTTGTTTAATTTGAAGTCCAAGAAAGAATCCTAGTTCACCCATCAAGCTCATCTCAAATTCCGATTTTATTAATTCGGAAAAATACACACAAAGAAGCTCATTAGTAGCACCAAAAATAATGTCATCGACATAAACTTGCACAATCAACAGTCCATCGGATTTTAACTTTATGAACATGGTTTTGTCCACGGATCCTCTTCTAAACCCGTTTTCAAGTAGGAATTTTGACAATATATCGTACCAAGCACGTGGTGCTTGTTTTAAACCGTAAAGAGTTTCGTCCAACTTGAAAACGTGATTAGGAAAATCATTATCCAAAAAACCCGGAGGTTGCTCGACAAAGACATCCTCTTCCAAATAGCCATTTAGAAAAGCGGTTTTAACATCCATTTGGAAGAGCTTAATGCCCTTGTGAGCCGCAAAAGCAATGAGTAATCGTATGGCCTCAAGTCTAGCTACCGGTGCATAGGTTTCATCATAGTCTATACCCTCTTGTTGGTTGTAGCCTTGCACCACTAGTCTAGCCTTGTTCCTTACGATTTCTCCGGAATCATCAAGCTTGTTGCGAAAGACCCACCTAGTACCAATGACGGTACGATTAGGTGGCTTAGGGACCAAGTGACATACCTCATTTCCCTTGAATTGATTAAGTTCTTCTTGCATTGCAATTACCCAGTCAGCAACAGTCAGAGCGACTGTTACATTCACAGGTTCAATTTGAGAGAGAAATGCGTTGTATGCACATAAGTTGTTGAGAGAGGCTTTTGTCCTTACTCCAGATCTAATGTCACTTGTCAAATTTGACAAAGGGTGTGAGTTTTGATGTTTCCACTTCCTTGGCACGAAGGGGGCTTCTTCCCTTTCAACAACAACAGTATGAGTGACTTTTACTTCCTGGTTAGATATTGGTCCTTCATCAGAGTTGGAAGACTCTGCCTGTTCAACAGTCAGTGGGACTATTACAATCTGGGAGGGAGAAGAAGCAGCAGAGTTGCTGCTGATTCCTCCTGAGTTGGTGTTGTTTGTAACAGGTAACAGTCCCTCCGTCTGTTGTTGATCAGTGTTATTCGAATTGTTCAAGGCTTCTTCTTGATTAATCACAGTCTACAAGCCCAATCTCGAATTCATCATCTTCCTCATCAATTTGTACCTGCTCAAAGAGACTAAATTCATCAAAAATGACATGTACACTTTCCTCAATCAACATAGTCCTCTTATTATAAAATTTATAAGCCTTGTTATGATTTGAGTAACCAATAAAAACGGCTTCATCACTACGTGGATCGAATTTACCCAAATTGTCTTTACCATTATTGTGAACAAAACATTTGCTACCAAAGCATCTAAAGTATGAAATGTTGGGCTTTCTTCCACGTAGTAATTCATATGGTGTTTTATTGAGTAGACTTCTTATCATGACTCAATTGTGAATATAGCAAGCGGTATTTACCGCTTCGGCCCAAAAGTTTCGAGGAAGCTTACTACACAATAACATGGTTTTAGCCATGCCTTCAAGAGTTCTATTCATGCGTTCAACAACGCCATTTTGTTGAGGAGTTATTGGGGCGGAGAAAATATGATCAACACCATTGTCATCACAATAAGCACCAAATGATGAGTTTTCAAATTCGGTTCCATGATCGGTTCTAATGAAAGCAAGTTTTAAATCAAATTTGTTTTGAATCTTTTTTAACCAAATTAAAAACTCATCAAATGCCTCATCTTTGGAACTCAAGAACAATGCCCAAACAAATCTAGTATAATCATCAACAATGACACAAACGTAGCGACTCCCTCCTTTACTACTAGTTCTCATGGGTCCACATAAGTCAATGTGCAAGAGTTGTAGTGGACGAGAGGTACTCACAACCTTTTTTGATTTGAAGGAACTTCTAACATGTTTGCATTTGGCACATTCATCACAAATTTTATCAAGATCAAATTTTATGTTAGGGAATCCTTCAACCAAGTCAAGTCTCTTGAGAGTATTAAGAGTCTTAGTACTTACATGTCCAAATCGTTTATGCCACAACCAAGGGTCATTTTTCATTACACTGATACAAGACATGGTATGTCCGGATACGGTGTTTAAATCGGTTAGGTAGACGTCTTTCACTCGTCTACCTTCAAGTATTACCTCATGGGTTGTGGCATCAATGATTCGACAAAGACTAGCACTAAATTCAACCAAGTTACCACGATCACATAATTGAGAAATGCTAAGGAGGTTATGCTTCAAACCTTTGACAAGCCGCACATTGTCGACACAAAGTAACGATGACTTACCGACCTTCCCAATGCCTATTACTTCACCTTTCTTGTTGTCTCCAAATGTTACCGTGCCACCATCATAAGCTTCAAGTGAGAGAAATTGGCTTTTGTCTCCCGTCATGTGACGAGAACATCCACTATCCAAGTACCAATTGCGGCCGCCTCTCACCAAGCCCTACAAGAGTTTAGACTTTAATTTTAGGAACCCAAATCATTTTGGGTCCCTTCTTGCAATCAACTTGTTTAAGGAGATCTTTCCGAATCCATATTTGCTTTACCATTTTAACATTTCTCACAATGTCATTATGTCTCTTTTTACAAGCATTAAAGGCATGACCAGTTTTTCCACATTAGTTGCAAATGATGTATTAGGGAAGACCAACATACTTCCTTCTTCGGAAATCGGTTTTGCTAGGATCTGGTTTTTGAATGTAACGGTGCGACTGACTGTTCCATTTAAAACCGAGACCAGCAACTCTATCACATCTTTTGGATTGACTAGTGAGAAAATTCAAGACATTTTGACTTCCTTCCCATTTTTTAGACACATGTTTAGCTTCATTAAGTTCCTTGCTAAGTTTCTCAATTTTAACCGAAAGCAACTTGTTCTTTTCCTTGGAAATGTCAAGATCATTTTTCATCACTACATACTTGGATTTTAAGTCAATGATGGTGTTGATTTTATGCTCAATGTCAATTTTAAAGTTGGAAATGCAAAAGTTCAATTGAGTTATTTTAGGGTCGGAGGAGCAATTCTTGTGATTGTCAAGTTGAATCTTAAGAAATTTTTCATGAAGGACTCTAATTTCTCCTTTGAAGGCATTAAGATCAACCTTGATTCGATCCTTCTCAGTGGTCAAAGTTTTGACGAGCTCATGAGAGGAAGAGTTTTGCTTTTCGATGTTAGAGGCAACAGACAAGGGAACTGTGACTTTCAGACTTTCAACTTCTTCTTCAAGGTCGACTATCTCAGTTTTGGTTAACTCAAGATCTTTGATGAGATCATCACGCTCCTTTGAAATTTTTGAAATTTGAAAGACTAAGGAGGTGTTAATCTCTTCAAGTTCAGAGAGGGTAGAGCTAGAGCTAGATGATTTAAGGGAACAAGTTCATTTGTCAAGGTTTTGTTTAATTTCCTTAATCTCTTAAATTCAGCCTCAACTTCAGAAGTAACAGTCGATGTGTCTGTGTCATTCAATTCTTGTTTTAGAAGAACGTTTTCTTGAGCAATCTCCTCTATTTGATCTTGCATGACATCAAGTTTCTCAGTTTGGTTACGACACTTGTCAAACAGTTTATCAAGTAACTTGCACATCTTGTCTTTGGAGTAAGTTCTAACCTTGGCCTTAAGATATTTTACCTCATTGTCGGACTCGGAATCAGATTCATCTGGATGTTCCATGAGACACCTAAGAGACTCACTCCTAGCAAGTTTATGTGTTTTATTTTTGAGATTGTTTGTGAAACACATTTTAGCCTCTAGTTGCTCCTCGATGGGTTCATCGTCCTCGGAGTCGGACATGCCCCAAATGGCGGACATGACTTTATGCTTAAGTTCTCTCTTAGCCGTGTCTCTTCTATCCTTAGATTTGATGTCATTCCATTTTGGGCATTCTTTAATTAGATGACCTTTGTCACCACATTTGAAACATCCCATAGCGGAACTCGGTCGTCTCTTAGGAAAGCGTTTTCTAGCATTGTTCACTTTGAAATTTTTGAATCCTTGGCTATTGACCATCCCAACAAGGTTTCTTGAAAACATGGCAAATTCATCTTCCTCTTCTCCTTCCTCATCACTTGAGGTGGATTTAAGAGCAAGTCATTTTCCCTTTGAGGTCTCACTTGGAGCATTGTCGAGATTTAACTCGTGTGCAATTAGGGACCCCATTAGTTCATGAAAGGTTAAGGTGGTTAGGTCTCTAGCCTCTTCAATAGCAATGACTTTTGGTTGCCACTTAGCGGTAAAGACTACGAAGAATTTTTCGAATGATGTCCTCGGACTCGAAAATTCTTCCTAGACTTTTAAGCTCATTAATTAATGCTAGAAAAGCGAGAGGCTAAGCTATTGATGGACTCATCCTTTAACATATGGAACATCTCATATTTTTGTATGAGAAGGTCTATACGTTGTTTCTTAACTTGTATGGTTCCCTCGTGTGCAAGTTCAAGGACGTCCCATATTTGTTTAGCCGTCGTACAACCGGATATATGACTCACTTCCTCCTCACCAACACATCGTTGAAGAATAGTCATGACTTTAGAATTTTTCTCGGCCAATTTAAAATCATTTTCATTGTAATCCTTTTCGAGTTTGACCGTAGAAAATCCCGTCATCATGTCCTTATCTTCAATAATGAGTGGTCCATATTTGATGATTTTCCAACATTGGTAATCAATACTTTTGATGTAGTGTTCCATTTTGAGTTTCACCATCCAAAATTCTCACCGGTAAAGACCGGGATCTTGGAGTGTTTTGAGGAATCCATAGGCCTAGAATCAAACTCAAAGGCGATTAGCCTCGATCAAGAGCACGGGGCTCTGATACCAATTGAAGGGTTTGGATTCCAAGTACCTAAGAGGGGGAGGGGGTGAATTAGGTACCACTTTAAAAATTTCAACTTAATCTTTATTGTTTAAAGAAAGTTGATTGTTGTTGAGAAGAACAAATGGATACACTGAATGAACAAGGTTATCAAGAGTGTATGCTAAATTAGAAAGTTGTTGTAAAGTGACTGTCACAGTGAGTCTGACTGTTACTTGTTCGTTTTAGCGGATGAAGTAAAGGCTACAACACGAAAGTAACAGTATTCGAGACTGTTGCACTGGACAGAAATGCAAAACAAACGAGTAAAGAAAAGTGCAGCGGAAATTAAACAAACAAAAAATCAACACAGGAGTTTTGAATTGGTTCAGCCACTTGAAAGGCCTACGTCCAATCTTCTTCTTATTGATTCAATTAAGTAATCTACTCCGACTACCTAAGACCCTTACAATAAAAAGGACCAACAACCTACTCCGGTTGCGAAATGAGTTTAAGACTACTCTGTCTCAAACTCGACTCTTTATCTAAGAAAGTTACAAGATCAAATTCCCTGATTTTGTTCTTGTGAAAAGAACGAAGGCGAATT
>JAIUZE010017384.1:0-10592 GCA_022085475.1 Heliosperma pusillum | reverse complement strand
TTTAAGCTTGTCAATGCCCATTTGAGTGGGGATGCTAATCTTTGTATCTCTGATGATGATTTGGAAACGCCTTTTTTCGAGTTTTTGACCAATTTTGGATTGCCTAAGCGAATTATAGGGTATCAAATCTCTTCCCTGCTTCTTTTGCACTTCGTTTTACTTTAGTACAGTGATGCGGTTCAATTTCGACTATTTCAGTGCAAAAGAACACAGTCTTACTTACTTTGTAGCTGTATTTAATTCATTCAACAATTGAAGCTTATTAGAGGCGGGCCGATTGTTGTTGGATGTCTAATCTTCGTAATATGAATGAATGTATGCTAGTCTTGTTTTACCTACATTATTAGGAAGGATCTGTCATACATAGTTAGCTTAGATTGTGTTAATCTAAATTAGCCATTTGTGGGATTAGTTGTTTTACATTGGTGTCTGGTATGTGATGGAAATGTATGCGGTAGAAAGGTGGAACATACTATAAAACTTCCCTTGACGATGTGGATTAATCCTCGATATTCTGTTTGGTATCTGGCACCGTGTGCTGTTGTGGAAGTTTGCTGATCTAGTTGGGTTTCAGTGAGCGATCAGTTTAACAGTAGGTCTTGGAGTATAGGCTATGTTAAGTGCATCTATTGAAATTTGACAAGTGACACCTTGTGCTTGAGGACCTAGCTAGGTTTTTTGTAAGGGTTGGAAATACGGGTTGCGAAAGACAACCTTAGGGATGTTTGGTGCGTGGGACTGGGAATTTGTGGATCAAGAAGCTGGGAAGATAGGTGGGACTAAGGTGTGGAAAAGAGTGAGAGTTATTAGAAATTTTAGAAGTGGTTGAAGAAGAAACAATATTTCTCCCAACGGACGCTGTTGTTCAAGTCCCTTCCTATCCATTCTTCGTTTGAACTTTTTGTTTTTAGTGCCTGTTGTTTTCGGGAGCTGTTGCTAAATTTCCCCTTCTAGTTATTCGCTGAACATGGTATCTAAAGCTCAGCAGCTTGTTTTTACTAGGAGTATATTAAACCTTTTACTGCTTACTCCTCGGTTGAACTGATCTTTTTTTTATTTTTTTATTTTGGTTATCTAAATATTATATATATTTCCTGCAGTTTGGTATTTTCTTTTTGCTATATTATGACTTCAATACTCTAGCTTTGGGGGAACTTTTTATGGAACAACTGGAACCCTCTAAACCTCGCCTTCAGTGGGGTTGACTCCTGAAACGTCTATTTTTGGTCTGTAGTGTTGTAAACGATTTATGGAATCGTGAAGCTGTGAACGCATGTTGTTCTCAGCGTTTGCCTATATTTTACTCTCGGTTTGCTGCTTCATTTGTTTTTTTCCATGTAGGATTATTCTATATGCTATAGCACTTGCAGATTATGACCAAGACAATACAGAAGACTGCAACAATTTGCTCAAGACGAGAGATGGAATTGATCGTTTGGCTCTTTATCATTCGTCTGTAGGAAGGTGAAAAGACAAAAGCTTTATAGTTTGTACAAATTGTCTTGCAAATTTCATCCTTTTTTTTTTGGGAAATCGACAAAGGCTGATGTATTTTTTTCTTATACCTGTGGGCAATTTCGATATCTTCTTCAAGATTCCCAAATGCCCATGGTGCCATGTTATATCCTATGTATGGTCAAGGGGAATTGCCACAAGCCTTCTGCCGCCGTGCTGCAGTCAAAGGATCAATATATGTAGGTGTCTTATGAAATTGTTTGGTTTCTTTTGCCTTTAGTTTTGCTTATTCTCTGTTATGGATGATTGATTTATGTTGGTATCTGTGATTGCTCTAGACAAGAAGGCTTAGACATTGTTATTAGGTTTTGAATTTCAGTTTAGACTGCTGCTTTTCCTGTCTCAGTCTACTGTATTAGTGTGATCATTACTGGTTTATATCCCATCTTACTCGACTAAATAGTGTTTAAGAGTGATACTCTTGAAAAGATTTTTCTTATGTTTGAAATAAAATTCAGGTAGTTCATCTTCCGTATAAGGAACCCTAGCAAACTGAAATGCTACATTGACATATGAAGAAGCTTGATGTTACTCCGTCTTTTTTGTTCGTCTCACTTCACTACGGGACACTTCCGAAAAAAGGAAAGGATCAAGGACTTTTTACTTTTTAGGATAGAAGGGGATTAACTTTGTACTTCTGCATTGTTCCGTTCGTTTCCATTTCCACCAGAGCCAAATACTCGCTATTTTTTGGCTTTGGAATATCATTGAAAAAAGTAAATTGGCTTGCTAAACTTTTTGCGCTTCTTTATAATATGAAGTAGCAATCAGTAGACGCAATTCAAGATGCAGTTTTCATTATGGGTCACCGTAGAACAGTCTTATGTGCTTAGAACAAAGGGGAAAGCCTGCGTGTAAAGCCTTTGAGGCAATGAGTTACTGCTGTTGCTATGCGTTCTTTGTTTTTATATCTGTTTAATCATGTTACATTACATTAGGTCCTTAGCATACACACTTTGATTTATACCTTTAGTTTCAAAATTTTGCTATAAATGATGAAAGTAAACTTTCTCATGTTTAGGTACTAAATTGCTATTTGTTGTGTTTTGGCTTATCACTATTGTGATCACTTTGTATCTTTCTTTGAGAATTGCTGTTAGTTTGTATCGCTGTCCTTATAAATGATTGTATTTAATAAGTTCATTGCCAAATCTAATTTCCTGCAACAGGTGTTACGAATGCCAGTAGCAGCTCTTCTGACAGATAAGGTGCGTGATTGTGTTCATAAAACTTTTTTTAATGGTTTATTATTAGGATAACGTATTTACTATATTATTTACTCTACTGTTTCAGGACACCGGGCATTATAGGGGTGTGAGATTGGCTTCAGGGCAGGATATCTTCAGTCAGAAACTGATTATGGACCCAGATTTGGTAGTTCCTCGAGATTTAGCGTTATCTACCCCTGCCAATTCGGAAACAACTTCTAATCATTCTTGCTCAAGAGATTTTGAAAAGAAGGTGGCAAGGGCAATATGCATAACTAAAACATCTTTGAAGTCTGATTCATCAAACCTTTTGATAGTGCTTCCTCCAAGATGTAGGATTATAGGTCTTTATATTTATGTTCATGTATATTTTGAGTGAGAAATAGAAGCTCATTGTCTTTTTTTATAGCTTTGTACAGTGAGCAGGCAACATCAGTCCGAGCTCTCCAAATGAGCGGCAATACAGCAATATGCCCTGTCGGCATGTAAGTTTTAAAGCTCATAGAAATTATTTACTTAATCTTTCCTTGATGTAACATGGGTATATATATCACTGCTCTTGAACTTGGTCTTAGTTTTGGTACTGACTATATTTCCAATTGCCATTGTAGCGTCTTTTTGTTTTTGCTAAAGCAGACACTTAGAACAACACTATTATTGTGTATGCGAAAAGTTGATTTGTGGTAATACCTGTCCAAAGTGAATTTAATCTATGTGACAGATATTTGTGTTCAAGGTTGCAGACTTGCAGTTGTTTTGGCAACAAATGCTCGAGTACTCTGCCGTTCATTTTGTAATTTTGGCTATATCTCATATGTTCTTTTTTAATTAATTTTTCACTTTAGAATCTGAAATGCTATTTGAACAAACCCTCTGTAATTGCAGAGTGAAAGAAGAAATATATGGGTCCTATAAAGGACTCATGCTAAGCTCCTCTGTTTTGTAGGTTTGTTGTCCATCTATCCACTTTGTGTAATGATGCCAACCAAGGGGAGAGGTTGTTAACTGCTGCAATCGATGCTTTATTCAGACAACCTAATTCTGGAAGTGCTAATGATGATCCTGGTGAAAGTCCTTCAAAGAATTCAGACGGCCCAAATGTAGTACAAGAAGAGCAAAGACCAGTTTTGGAGTGGAGGGCCTTGTTTATCCAAGATATTACCGAGGTTTGATTCCTGCCCTTACAGTTAAAACTAAACTGCGTAATAAGAATGTTTGAAATTAGCTATGTGGATTGTGGGCGTTGAGATTTTGGATAAATGGGTAATTATTCAATCATTAGCGGGGTTTTTTGTCTACGGGTAGACACGTAGAGTTTCAGCGAATGAAAGCTTATGTTTCCCTTATTCCTCCAAATTGATTAGGTCGTGGTCTCATCCCGAAACCATCACCCCCGCCCCAAAACAACATCACCGCTTCGAACCCATGAAAACCCTAGAGGTTCAGGTTCGTGGTTTAGGGGGTGGGATTGGGTGGAGTCGCCTGCAGCATTGGTGATTTCGGGGCTCGGTGGTGGTCATTTCCGGGTGGGGGTGGGTTTGCGAGGTGGGGAATGTTTATTTTGGGAATGGTCCTGGGTTGGTTTGGTGGTTCGTCATTGCCTTTATATGTTCAAAATCAAATAGGTAGGGAATTTAAGGGTGTTATCTGCCTTTGTTTTCTTCTTGTATCCTTTCCTTAACCTCTGCGCAAACCAAACTCCAGTTAGTTGTTTTTCATATAATTATAGGATTTTCATGTTGCCATTGGTTGAAGTAAATTTTCTTGAGACATTTTCACATAAAGGAGGTCGAGGCCAGAGATCTAAATATTGAAGATTCATTGTTTTTGTTAGCATATACCAAAAATGAAAAAAAAAGCAAAACAAAACTAAATTTTGAAGCTATCGTAACTGTATGTTTAAACTGTGAGATTCATATTCTTTGTTTCTGAAAACAAACTCAATTTTAAGTGATGGTATGAGTGGTATCACTATTTCTAGGCTCCCCCTTGATGTAATAATTAACTGACACACACTATTACTGAAAGGCCTTATTCAAGTGTATGCTGTCAATTTCTGGGATACTGGATCCCCTTAAACCCCAGCAAATTGTGAACTGATTCCCATGTATTAGGTATCTGTTTTACTACGTATTCTGATTTTGGTACTCTGTATAAAATATCCGTATTACAATGTACAAAGTGCGTATAAGTGCCTGTCATGTATCCGTCTTACTTACGTGTATTGAAGGACACTAAGAAGTAGGCAACCATGGTCTATTTTATAATGTCAAATGCTTTTCTCAAGTAAATTACTCAATATGAACATTATAATATTGTTTGGCACAGTTAATGATTTGTACCTTTTTTCAGATTCTCCTTTATATGGATGAATTTTTGACTCTAACCTTTAGGCTTTACTCCATTATCTCGTCATGATTTAACCATTATTTTTTAGGAAGTATCTTGAGAATTTAACATATGTTCTCCTGGTTACTTTTCTTGCATTTTGAATTATGACATTCCTCTGTGGGAGGGAAGGGAATGACAATAGCCCATTGAATGATTTAAGGAAAGAAGTATGGCCATGAAGTTGGTCTAGGCGTCTAAGCCGTAAGGGGAACTTTTTTGTTCCTTCCTATTCACTGACTTCTTAACTCTTTTCATCTTCGTTCTCTTATTTGGATCCCCACCAATTCAGTTTGAGTTAAATTTTCGAGTGTGAATAGTGTGTATTGAATAGATTGCCTTTGGAATGTAAATAACGATAACTGGTGGAATAGGTAATGTGGGAGAGTTGACGATAATGTAGAAAAATGAGCTTAAAAAGTAAGGATGCCCTTCATGATACTACTTGCCTTTATCTTCCCATAAACACATTATAAGAATTCAGAACTGAATTAATCAGTTTCCTGAACTCAGAGGTAAATTGAAAATTGATGACTAGTTGGAGGCTTGCATTGCAAGCATAAATATCACTGTCTTTTGTGTTCGATGGTTTTGTTAGTGTTATAGTGCCTAAACTTGACAAATCGGTTTTGGTTTCTAATGTTTTTTGTTATTTTGTCATCACGTTTCAGGAGTCAGTTCATACTATCTGCACCACCCCCTCTCCTGATGGAAATTTGGGCTATAATGATCTCTTTGATGCTACTGAGAGGGTGAGCATACTTATCTTTGATATATGAATCACATTTATAAAAAACAAGAAAGACTTGTTTACTGTGTCTTTTTCGAAGAAAATCAAATGCTTTCTGACAGCTACGCATCTTTCTTTGTATTTTGAGTATTTGTTCAGCCTTCATAAACTTCTAATGTCTGCATCAATTGTAGATGTTTCGACAAATGTATCCTGGCGAAGTATTTTTCCCAGAGCAAGCAGCCCCGGAGGATAACGAAGATGGTGAAGCTGTTGATCCCGAGTAGCGAGAACTTTTCTAATATGACCGAGCCATTAAGCTGTTTAAACAATTGTATGATTATAACAGTCATTAATCCAAATGAGTAATATACATTATATAGGTTGATTTTGCGTATACAACTGTCTCATACAAATTTTTGTATAACTTAGCGGGCCTTCTGTTGCACATCATTCTAAATGTTGGAGCAATGCAATGACTATATTAGTCGTTGCTTGTCATTTCCCTCTAAGATCTCTGTATGATGTCGTCTACGACTGTGGTCTTGTAGTCTGTATTACTCGAATTGACAGGTATGGGTGTTAGATACAAGTTAATTCTGTGTCAGGATCGCCATGACAGTTTTGGAAGCACAAAACTAGCCCAGAAAATAGGACAACTTTTTGTTAACACGAAACTATCCCACAAAAAAAAAAAGATGACGAGATTTGTTAACACAAAATTGACCTAGAAAATGAGGAAACGCGTATTTGGCCTTTGTGATAGACACTTGACTCATGCTCGATACTACATCAATGTGACTTATGTGAGATTATGATCCACAAACGAATGCAACTTTCACGATACGTAATGGATGCCATGATTTTAATACCATGAATATAGCGATATCAACATAATTCCAAGACAAGCTCACGAGTATTACTGCTTCATGACTTACACTATCATTGGTACTAAAATTATTCAGCCTTTAACTGATGCAGGATAGGAGTCGCAAACTGAGGTTATATATATTGGCAATGACGACCCCCATTTGGTGATATCTCGAGGCTTATATCATGCCCGTGTAAACATAAATTATAGGATCTTGATTAAAGCAATAATTACTGAAAGGTACTTACGTGGTGCAACCATCAGATCTGATAATAAAGTTACTTGAGAAAGATAAAGAATAAACCCTTATTGCTTTGTCTTCTCCTGCCTTCCTTATTCTCTAATTCACTTTCTTTATGTGTGTTTCTAATATGAATGAATTAGGTTAAAGCACAAACCTGTGTGCTTATATAGAGAGGTGGCAGGAGGGGCTTAATAGAATAAGTGGGCCTGTATGTTAATGGCCTGTAAACATTAACCGTAATCCACTTAAACTAGGACTCCTATTAAAAACCCGAAACAATATATTTAACCATTATTTAATTAAGGCGACTAATATCAGTAATTAGGTCCACATAATAGAGAATTAAATAATAATTCTTACATTCTCCCACTTGGACCATATTACTGATTAAAACATAATGTCACGTTTAATTATAACATAAGGCGCGTAGACGGTTAAATGAACACATAATGGGTTTATCTTAATTACCCTGATTATCCCTGAACAACTGGTTGAGTCATGGCGGAGATACTACTATAAAAGAGAAGTGGTCCTTCCATGTACTACGGACCAATCACTTAGAATAATCAGTCTGTACAAGGAGCAAACATAATCCCCAAATAATGTCCTTGAGGAAAAGGACTGATTCTGTTAATCGTGCAACAACAATGTATACAATAACAATAATACGATACAGAAAAGTGTTCGGAAAACATCATCACAATAAAACATAAGTTGATTAATCAAAACATAAGTGTCATTATTACAAAGCACTAGCATGATCCAAACATAAACGAAAAGCCTTAATGATTATCCTCCAGACCCATATCAATAGCATGCTTCAAAAATGTCTTTGGAGGTAATCCCTTAGTTAAAGGATCTGCTATATTAGCACTAGTCATAATGTGCTCAATTGACACAGTGTTTTTCCGAACTTCCTCCTTAACTGACAAGTATTTCATTTCCATGTGCTTTATCCCTTTAGAATACTTGTCATTCTTCGAAAAGAAGACAGCTGCGGTAATATCACAATAAATTTTCAACGGCCTTGCAACATAATGCATAATGCTAAGCCCTGAAGAAAAATTCCGCAACCATAAAGCTTGAATAGTAGCCTCAAAGCACGCTACAAATTCAACTACCATAGTGGATGGGGCAATAATTGTTTGTTTAGCACTTTTCCAGGAGATTGCTCCCCCAGCTAAAACAAACACATAACAAAAAGTGCTTTTCCTTGCGTCCACGCATCCACCAAAATCTGAGTCAGCATATCCAATAACCCATTCCAGGATTGGACTGATATCGACCCAACATACCTACTGCAAAACTTATGTCAGGTCTTGTACAGACCTGCGCATACATTAAGCTTCCAACCAGAGATGCATAAGGAAAGTTTTTCATGGTATTTCGTTCTAGCTCAGTCTTAGGACACATACTTAAGCTGAACTTATCCCCTTTCTGAATAGGAACATCATTGGGATTACATTTTACCATGTTAAATCTTTCTAAAACTTTACTGATATAGGCTTTCTGAGACAACCCTAATGTCCTTTGTGATCTGTCTCGAGATATTTCCACCCCGATCACATAGGACGCCTCTCCCATATCTTTCATCTCAAAGTTGCTTGATAGGAAATCTTTAGTTTGACGTAATAGTCCCAAATCACTGCTTGCTATAAGTATGTCATCGACATATAAGACCAAAAATGCAAACTTACTCCCACTGATCTTCAGGTATATACACTGATCAACAGTGTTTTCTTGAAACCCAAAGGAGGTAATGTATTATGGAACTTAATATACCATTGTCGAGAAGCTTGCTTAAGTCCATAAATGGACTTCTTTAATATACAGACTTTGTCCTCTTTGCCATCAATAGTGAAGCCTTCAGGCTGATCCATGTAGACTTCTTCTTCCAAACTCTCATTCAAGAATGCCGTTTTCACATCCATTTGATGTAGCTCTAAATCAAAATGAGCTACAAAAGCTAAAATGATTCATTATAATCAATGCCTTCTTTCTGATTAAAGCCTTTAGCTACTAGTCTGCCTTTATGTCGTTCAATATTACCCGAGGAGTCGCGCTTAGTCTTAAAGACCCACTTGCAGCCGACAGCCTTATGACCTACTGGTAAATTGACCAACTCCCAGACCTCATTCTTAGCCATAGACTCCATCTCTTCTTTCATGGCATTAATCCATTTATCGAAATCATTACAATTCATAGCTTGTGAAAACGTAACCGGATCATTATCAATACTAATGTCAAATTCACATTGTTGTAGATATACATAGTCATCTGAAGTAGTTGGCTTTCTAGGTCTTGTGGACCTTCTTAATACTATTTCATTGGCTGTATCAACAACTTCAGTGGCAATGTTATCATTTGGGAGTGGAGGGTCATCAACGTTAGGTTCCACAGTATTGACTGGGTCAACATTATCATTATGTGGAACTTCATCAATTGAAATTGGGGGCAAAGAAGCTGGAATTGCCACCCTAACTTCATTGATTATGACATCCCTTACCTGATCACTCCACTAACTTTGCCATTCTCAAGGAATTTGGCATTTCCGGTTTCCACAATTCTCGTTTTGTGTGTAGGACAGTAAAACCTATATCCTTTAGACTTTTCTGGATAGCCGATAAAGAACCCACTAATGGTTCTTTGATCGAGTTTCCTTTCATGTGGATTATAAATGCGTGCCTCTGCTGGGCACCCCCATACATGCAAATGTTGAAGAATCGGTTTCCACCATTTCCACAGTTCAAATGGTGTCTTTGAAACTGCCTTACTGGGAACCCGGTTTCCAACATACACAGCAGTCATAAGGGCATGCATCCACAACTTCATGGGTAAGTTGGTATTACTCATCATTGTCCTTACAGCCTATAATAGGGTTTGATTACGCCTCTCAGCTACACCATTCATGTAACAACCCGAAAAGTGCCCAATTTTTCTAGTAAAAATATTTACTAACACTTTTCAGTAGAACTTAAGTTTGTAAAATAGAAATTTTTGTTCCGAGTCTTATTTTGAAATTCCGCGTTCGTATTTGGAATTTCTGGGAGATTTCATGAAAAGACCGTTTTTAGTCATCTTTGACTTTTCTTGACTTTTTAAGTCGTCTTTGACTTTCCTTGACTTTTTAAAAGTCGTCATCGACTTTTCTTGACTTTTAAGTCGTCATAAACTTTTTCTTGACTTTTAAGTCATCTTTGACTTTTCTCGACTTTTTAGTCAACTTTGACTTTCGTTGACTTTTTCCCGACTCGCCTCATAAGTTTGAAGACCGAAATTTTATTTAAAAAAAATAATATTTTTGATTTATTTTTATTTAGATTTATTTAGATTTATCATAATTTAATAAATTATTTTGAATTTATTCGGAATTTAAAGAATAATTTTACGGTTTTAACCCAAACGTCATTTAACTATTCCCGACTCATCGTAAATCCCGTAACAAACTCGAAACTCGACTTTGGCATGAGTCACGCGCCCATGTCATCGTTTTCAACTCACTTAAGATATTTTAATTCTTTCGATTAAACTAATACAAATATCTTAGATATTTGTTACTTTATCGATCCGTCAACGGAGATTTCGCAAATCGTTTACAAAACAGACCCGACAAGCCCTAACCCACACGGCTCTCCT
>JAIUZE010017381.1:0-33793 GCA_022085475.1 Heliosperma pusillum | reverse complement strand
TCGGATTTGATTTCCACATGATCTTATCATTATTTAATGAATTGCCTATCTATTCTTATCGTATCTCACATGTATATCTATATGTATGCATGCTCTACTTTTGTATTTCCTTATATGTACGTTTGATGTGATATGGCTGGGAGAACCTGGAGTTACTCCCCACTGATTGTGGCGTTCATGTTTTCCATGAATGAACAGGTTGCTTGCATGGATGGCTTTTTGCTTGACATTTTGGGTTCGGGTGTGAGCTAGCGGGCGTTGTCCCTGGATAAAACACCTCTAGACGATTTTAGCTTGTTTGCTAAACACTTTTAATTTGTTAACACTTTGAGAGACTACGTCTCTTGTTATTGTATTTCACACTTTAGTTTGTAAATTTGACACTCCTCGTATTTTCTATCTTGCATGTATAAAGGTTTTTAAAATACCGTATTTTCTATATATATTTCACATGCTTGTATGTTTTATATTTCCGCATTTGCGAGGGATGTCACAGTTGGTATCAGAGCTTCTTATCGCTCCCGACACACACACGTGAACCCTAACTTAAACTACTTGACCTTGAAATAATAAATGAGAGTGTGGGTAGAAGTTAAGGACTTTATTTGGTAGTCTATTTGTTTATGCTAATTGATAGGAGTAAATTAATTTGTTTTTGTTTCTTATGAAGATGGTTAAACCTCGTGTAGAAGAGAACGTTATTCTCGGGGCTCTTACTCAATTTCTGGGCAATCATCAAGAGGCGGCTAATGTTAGTACCAACCAAGTCCCTCTTTATAGAGAAGACAATTGCCAAGGAGGCTATGCTTGGGTGGCTAGCCAAATTGCTAGGAGCAATATTACGCCTTATGGTGGTGAGCCGGACCCTACCGAGCGCTCGGAATGGTTTCGAGAGATGGAGAACCAATTCGATTATTACCAAGTCCTTGAAGAGGACAAGGTAAGGATTGCTCAGTTCTTCCTGGTAAGGGAGGCAGACTACTGGTGGTCTATTTCCAATCCCACCGCTATTCTTGAAATCAATTTCGAGTGGGAATGTTTCAAGTCTCTTGTTGAGGACCGATTTTACCCCATGAAGCTCAAGCAGCAAAGACTCAGAGAATTCATCGATTTCAAGCAAGTTGATTTGTTGACCCAAGACTTCACCACCCAATTCAACAAGCTTGCTCGCTTTGCGCCAGGACTCATCAAGGATGATGAAGATAGAGCTTTTTACTATCGTAATAAGCTTAGTGCTTTGCTCCAAAGCAAAGTAAGGAGGAGTTCTGCATCTTTCGGAGAATTGTATGACGATGCCCTTCGGGCCGAGGACTCCATGAAGGTCTTTAGTGATGGGGCGAAGATGAAGAGTCCATCTCCTTTTTCCTCTTTCAATCCAAGGTCAAACTTCCATGACAAAAGACCTTTCTCTCCCTCTTCCTCTAATGCCATTGCTAACCAGAGACGTTTCAATGCTCCCCCTCAAGCTCAAGCTCGAAGTCGATTTTGTGACGGTTGTAGGAAACCCTTTCACCCGGGAGTAGGATGCTATGATAGGCCCCTCTTTTGTTTTTTCTGCAAGAAGCCTGGACACCTCATTCGTGAATGTCCCGATCGTCAGACTTCCGCAACCGGTGCCAAAACTAAAGGATCCAGCTTTGTACTCCGTCGAGCCGAAGTCGATGCCCCCCCGGAGATCGTGTCTGGTAGTTCACTTCCTTAAATCAACCTCGTTTTCCTTTTTCGCCTTCGTCTTTTATTTCCATCTTATCGTAGTCTTTAATGAAGCTTCCTAATGTTCCTTGTGTCGTGTTCATTTATCCCTACTCTCTTGAGGACTAGTTTACTCGTGGAGTTAGTGAGGTCGAGTTGCGATCGACATTTGAATTGTCATAAATGGAGCATAGTATTGTGGTTCATTCCTCTCCTTTCCCTCAAATTGATCCTTACTCAATCCGCTACTTTCAATCCTTCCCCTTTTTAGTCCATTTTACTCGTGTGGACGTATCTCTTAGTATCACGATTTGTGATTTTGAGGTTCGAGTTCGCTCTAAGTTCGTGTAATGTCTTCTTATTTTGATTCTATCCTTGAGAAAACTTTCAAATCTCCATATCGTAATCCTATTTTAACTTTTTAAAATAGTCTAAAGATGGACTTTGTACCCTCTTTTTGGAGAAAATAGATTCTTTCGCTTTTATATTTGGATTTTGTGTTTAGTTGGTTTGCAGCAGGAGCTCACCCAAGGGGTCTTGATGATCAAACCACATACAAGACAAGCTTGACCCCTCAGATGGAAGCTCGAGTTACAAGGTCTAAACAACAAGTTATGACAAGTCAAGAACAACCCAAGCAGGGCTACCCCAATGAAGAAGACATTCCAAGACTCAACAACCCATGCCAAGCCCCAATACAACCCACATTACCCACACAAGACAGACAAAAAAACCTTCAGGCACAGACAGACCAATTCACAAACTCTGTATCTAGGAGGTACACCAGAGCATCCCAACCACCCCCACCATGGCCTACCATCAAGCCAACCCATTAAGCTACACGTTTGCCCAGGACAAACCCTTTTGAAGTCTAGTAAAAATTCATGAAACAGACACCCCAAGTTAAGAGTCCAGCAAACAACTAAAAACAGAGAAGGTACATGTCAGATTGTGGTTTCCTTTTGTTTAAGTCAACTTGTCATCGTCCAAGGCAGGTCTTATCTAAGTTATAATAAGAATAGAGAGTCCCAAGGAGCAGCAACACACCCAGGCAAGGCAGCAAGACAACAAGAGCAACAGATTTCCATTTCAGGAAAAATCCAAAACGGCTTTATTTGCTTTTGTTCAGTCTGTTTTCTTTTGTGTCTTGTGTCTGTTCTTATTAGTTGTTGAGCTCGTCCTATTGTGAGGCTCTTAATTAGTGTCAGTAGAAGTAGTTTAGATCCTAAGCTAGCCCTTGGATGATCCATACATCTAATGGCTCACAAGATATCAACCTCTCTATATAAAGGGGTCTTGTATGACTGTTGTAGGTAGACTTTGATGAATGAATGAACTTTGAGAAATCCCTCAAAACTATCAAACTTGTGCTAAGAGCGGTAGTTTGAAGCAAGCCTGATACATCTTCAAGGTGTTTGATCAGTGCCTTGTATTGTGAGTCAAGTTATATCTGTGCATTGCTGTGATTAACTTACTTGCTGTTGAGTCTAGTCTAGGGTGTTTGTGCTTTGCCGTAACACTTGAAAACTGTCTCTAAACTAGTCTTTGAGTCCTTTTCTCTTGTGCCTTGCTGTAGAGGATTGTCTCCAAGTCATCTCCCTTGTATCTTTCAGCTAAAATAACTCACAATCCCTAAAACAACACCCCTTGTTACTTGATATTGTATTCAGTTTGAGTCAAGCTGATCAAGTCACTTAAAACTTGTGAACCTTAGTAGTTTACACTCCAAATTGGTTATCAGAGCGTTGGTTGAGAGTCTTAGTGAGTTCATTTTCCCTAACAACATTTAAAAACACAAAAATAGCCCAATGAGTGAAGAAAGACTAGCAGGAGTAGAAGCAAGGATGGAGGATCTGGCTGGGATTGTAACCACCCTAACCAGAACCTTGGACCAGGTTATAGGCAACCATTTGCTTGCTGGAGGAAGAGGTAGAGGTCGTGGAAGAGGCCAAGGAGGAGGCAGGGGAAGGCCACCTGATGATGAAGAGTATCCAGACTCAGATGACTCAACAAGAAGCAGAGCTTCCATCCACAGGAACACAGACAAACATCTTAAGGTAGATATCCCTGAGTTTTCTGGTAGTCTTAATCCTGATGACTTATTAGAATGGCTGAGAGAAGTAGAAAGGATCTTTGAGTACAAGGGATACAATGATTCCAAGTCTTTTAAAGTAGCCATCCTTAAACTGAAAGGGTATGCTTCCCTTTGGTATGAGACTATGAAAGGGTTAAGGGGTAGGGAGGGTAAGGAACCCATCAAATCTTGGACTAAACTGAAAAAGAAACTGTTAGACAAATTTGTTGCTAAGGATTACACCGAGGATCTGTTTATCAAGTTATCTAAGTTGAAACAAGGAGACAAACCTGTTGAATCTTATCTGAGGGAGTTTGAACAACTCACCTTACAATGTGATATAAATGAGAAACCTGAGCAAAGGATTGCTAGGTACTTAGAGGGCCTAGATAAGAACATTGCCAACAAGGTTAGGATGCAACCTCTGTGGTCATTTGATGATGTTGTCAACCTATCTCTGAGAATTGAGAAGATAGGGAAGACTAAGCCTGCTACACCAAAACCTGTTAGGCCTTTTCAAACCAGACCTTATAGTGGGTTTAGATCAATGGATACCCCTAAGACAGCACCCCCACCTACCTGAGACAAGGGTAAGGGCATCATGGGTCAAAAGCCAAGCACTTCATTGACTGAGAACAGAATTAGGTGCTTCCAATGTCAAGGCTATGGACATTTCAGGAAGGATTGCCCTTCTAAGAAGACCTTAACCATAATGGAAGTTGAGGATTGGGAGAAAGAGGGTCTAGTTGAGTATGAGAGGGATGAGCCTGAGGTTGAAGAAGTGGTGAGTGAGGAAGAAGAGTCTAGTCAGGAGGCAATAGTGGCACTCCCTGACACAGGCCACAGCTTAGTCCTATGGAGAGTAATGCATTCACACCAGATACCTTTGGAGGAGGATCAAAGGTCCCTCATTTTCAGGAGCAGATGTACCATACAAGGGAGGGTTTGTAACCTTATTATAGATGGAGGTAGTTGTACCAATGTGGCTTCTGTTACTATGGTTGATAAGCTGAAGTTGAGCACTCAAGATCACCCTCAACCCTATAAGTTGAGATGGCTGAGTAAGGGAGCAGAGGTTAAGGTGGATAAGCAATGCATGGTCCCTTTCTCCATTGGCAGTGTGTACAAGGATGAAGTATTGTGTGATGTGGTTCCAATGGATGCCTGTCACCTGCTATTAGGAAGGCCATGGGAGTTTGATAAAAGCTCCATACACCAAGGAAGAAGCAATACATATTCTTTCAAGCATGGGAGCAGGAAGGTGACATTAGCCCCCTTGCCACCACACCAGACGAGCTATGGGAGTCCAAGTATGGCTGAGGATTTTAGTGGAGTTGTATTTCTATCTGAGTCAGCAATGGTCAAGGAGTGTAGTGAGGAGCAACCTATAGTAATGCTGCTATCAAAAGAAGTTCCGGAAGAGGAGTCTAAGGTGATCCCTGCAGATGTTAAGCCCCTCATTGATCAGTTCAAGGAAGTGTTTCCAGAGGAACTTCCTGATGGCTTACCCCCTTTGAGAGGGATTGAACACCAAATAGACCTTGTGCCAGGGTCTGTACTACCTAATAGACCAGCCTACAAATGTGATCCTAAGGCTACACAAGAGATGCAAAAGCAAGTTGGAGAGTTGATGAGTAAAGGGTTTGTAAGGGAGTCACTAAGTCCTTGTGCTGTGCCTGCATTGTTGGTTCCTAAGAAGGATGGGACTTGGAGGATGTGCATAGATAGCAGGGCTATCAACAACATCACAGTCAAGTATAGGTTCCCTATACCTAGGCTTGATGACATGTTGGATGAGCTAAGTGGCTCAAGGTTCTTTTCTAAGATTGACTTGAGGCAAGGTTACCACCAATTGAGGATCAGGGAAGGAGATGAGTGGAAGACAGCTTTCAAAACAAAGCATGGCCTTTATGAGTGGCTTGTCATGCCCTTTGGCCTGTCAAATGCCCCAAGTACCTTCATGAGATTGATGACAGAGGTGCTTAGGCCTTGCCTAGGGAGATTTGTGGTGGTATACTTTGATGATATCCTCATCTACAGCAAGAGCAAGGATGATCATTTGAGGCATCTTGAGGCTGTGTTTGACATACTTAAGGAGAGCAAGCTCTTTGGGAAGCTTGAGAAGTGCACCTTCATGACTGAGGAAGTCAAGTTTCTAGGATATGTGGTATCTGGTAGAGGCATTTCAGTTGATCAAGACAAGATCATGGCAGTCCAGTCGTGGCCTATCCCTAGGAGTATTACAGAAGTAAGGGGATTCCATGGCTTAGCATCCTTCTACAGAAGATTCATTAAGGACTTTAGCACCATTGCAGCACCTCTCACTGAGTGCATGAAGAAGGGAGAGTTCACTTGGAATGAGAATGCTTTACAGGCTTTCAAACACATGAAGAAGCTCTTGTGCAGTGCACCTATCCTAAGATTGCCAAACTTTGATTGCCTATTTGAGGTTGAATGTGATGCAAGTGGAGTGGGAATTGGAGCTGTCCTCATCCAAGAGAAGAAACATGTAGCCTACTTTAGTGAAAAGCTAAGTGGTGCCAAGCTAAACTATTCTACATATGATAAAGAGTTCTATGCTCTTGTCAGAGCTCTGAGGCATTGGAGTCATTACCTGAAGCCCAAACCTTTTGTCTTACACTCTGATCATGAGGCATTGAAGTACATAGGAGGCCAGCATAAGCTCAGTCACAGACATGCTAAGTGGGTGGAGTTCCTTCAATCATTCACCTTTTCTAGCAAATACAAAGAGGGCAAACAAAATGTGGTGGCTGATGCATTGTCTAGGAGGTACACTCTGCTATCAACTATGGAGCAAAGGGTTCTTGGCTTTGAGTTTATGAAGGACATGTATCAAGAAGATCCAGACTTTGCAGAAGATTGGTTAGCACAGAAAGAGGGAACAAGAACCATTGACTCACCATACACTTTGCAAAATGGATTCTTGTTTAAAGGAAACAAGTTGTGTGTTCCCAGAGGATCTTATAGGAACCTATTGATCAAGGAGGTACATGGGAGTGGCCTTGGAGGACACTTTGGGGTTCAGAAAACTGTGGACATACTACAAGATCAATTCCACTGGCCTAAGATGATGGGAGAAGTTCAAATAGTGCTCAGAAGGTGTGGAGTTTGTCAAAAGGCCAAGAGTTCTTTCCAAGCAGGACCTTACACTCCCCTACCAGTCCCATGTAGGCCTTGGGAGGATGTTAGTATGGATTTCATAATGGCATTGCCTAGGACAGCAAGAGGGAAGGATTCTATCATGGTGGTTGTGGATAGGTTCAGTAAGATGGCACATTTCATTGCATGCAAGAAGACTGAGGATGCTGTGAGTGTAGCAGAGCTATACCTTGATGAGGTAGGTGAGGTTACATGGAGTTCCAAGGACCATTGTGTCTGACAGAGACACAAAGTTTATGAGCCACTTCTGGAGGACATTGTGGAAACTGCTTAACACTAGGTTATTGTTTAGTACCTCCCATCACCCTCAAACTGATGGCCAAACTGAGGTGACTAACAAGACCTTGGGAAGAATCTTGAGGTGTATAGTCAGCAAATCTCTCAAGGATTGGGACTTGAAGTTGGCTCAAGCAGAGTTCTCTTTCAATAGAGCTCCATCAGCAGCCACAGGCCACTCCCCCTTTGAAGTGGTCTATGGTACTAACCCCTTAATGCCTTTGAGTTTGTCTAATGTGTGCAGGTCAGAGGTCCACTATGATGCCAAGAAGAGGGTGGAACAAATGCTAACACTCCATGAATCAGTCAGAAAGCAAATTGAGAGAGCCAATGATCTATACAAAAAGAATGCCAAGGTTCCTAAGACCAAGAAAGACTTTGCACCAGGAGACCTAGTATGGATCAACCTAAGGAAAGAGAGGTTCCCCTCCAAGAGAAAGAACAAGCTAGAGCCCAGGGCAGATGGTCCTTTTCAAGTCACAGAGAAGATAGGTCCCAATGCCTACAAAATTGATCTACCAGGAGAGTATGCAGTCCATGGAACATTCAATGTGGGAGATCTCAGTCCCTTCTATGAAGACTCTGAGGGGGAGGAAGACATAGGCTTGAGGTCAAGCCCTTTTCAACCTGGGGAGGCTGCAGCAGGAGCTCACCCAAGGGGTCTTGATGATCAAACCACATACAAGACAAGCTTGACCCCTCAGATGGAAGCTCGAGTTACAAGGTCTAAACAACAAGTTATGACAAGTCAAGAACAACCCAAGCCAAGCCACCCCAATGAAGAAGACAGTCCAAGACTCAACAACCCATGCCAAGCCCCAATACAACCCACATTACCCACACAAGACAGACAAAAAAACCTTCAGGCACAGACAGACCAATCCACAAACTCTGCATCTAGGAGGTACACCAGAGCATCCCAACCACCCCCACCATGGCCTACCATCAAGCCAACCCATTAAGCTACAAGTTTGCCCAGGACAAACCCTTTTGAAGTCTAGTAGAAATTCATGAAACAGACACCCCAAGTTAAGAGTCCAGCAAACAACTAAAAACAGAGAAGGTACATGTCAGATTGTGGTTTCCTTTTGTTTAAGTCAACTTGTCATCGTCCAAGGCAGGTCTTATCTAAGTTATAATAAGAATAGAGAGTCCCAAGGAGCAGCAACACACCCAGGCAAGGCAGCAAGACAACAAGAGCAACAGATTTCCATTTCAGGAAAAATCCAAAAACTGCTTTATTTGCTTTTGTTCAGTCTGTTTTCTTTTGTGTCTTGTGTCTGTTCTTATTAGTTGTTGAGCTCGTCCTATTGTGAGGCTCTTAATTAGTGTCAGTAGAAGTAGTTTAGATCCTAAGCTAGCCCTTGGATGATCCATACATCTAATGGCTCACAAGATATCAACCTCTCTATATAAAGGGGTCTTGTATGACTGTTGTAGGCAGACTTTGATGAATGAATGAACTTTGAGAAATCCCTCAAAACTATCAAACTTGTGCTAAGAGCTGTAGTTTGAAGCAAGCCTGATACATCTTCAAGGTGTTTGATCAGTGCCTTGTATTGTGAGTCAAGTTATATCTGTGCATTGCTGTGATTAACTTACTTGCTGTTGAGTCTAGTCTAGGGTGTTTGTGCTTTGCTGTAACACTTGAAAACTGTCTCTAAACTAGTCTTTGAGTCCTTTTCTCTTGTGCTTTGCTGTAGAGGATTGTCTCCAAGTCATATCCCTTGTATCTTTCAGCTAAAATAACTCACAATCCCTAAAACAACACCCCTTGTTAGGCTTGATATTGTTTCCAGTTTGAGTCAAGCTAATCAAGTCACTTAAAACTTGTGAACCTGTAGTTTACACGCCACCAGTCTCTCACTAAGTTATTAAGAGACTTCTAGAAACCAGTTGTATTGTACCTATTTATGAATTTTTTTCGTAGCCCTTTCGTTATTGATTGAGACTTAAAATGTCTCTTTTATTTGATACATATTTTCATAACAATCGTATCTATTTTAATATTTATAATAACCATTTTTATCTATATCTCATTTATAAAATATGTAACTATTTTATTATTTTTTGTATTATTCTCCCATCAATTTGTTATTGGCCTCTCAATAAATATAAGCATAAGCCTACAACTTATTTCTAGAAACTTTCGATACCCAAATTCTCATTGAACATATGCAATATCCGTCACAAGCTGAAGATGGATTATGCCCCTCTCACAATATGCAAGTGAGAGGGCAAGTTGGGGGGCACTGCATATTGTGAGAGGGTTACTAACTTACTATCCATGTTCAGCTTGTGACGGATAGTGCCCGTCTTCAATTAGACGAGCTGTGATAGATAACACCAATGTTTATAAACATACCCGTGCAATTTGCACGGGGTTAAAACTAGTAAGTTGTAAACCTTCATCTCCTAAAACATTACTCAACTTCATAATCACAAATTCTCTCTCTTTAAATCAAATTTAATCAAAATATTAAAAACAGAATATAAAAAGGCAAAGTATTTATCAATACACTAATCAAATTGTAAGACTTCATCTCCCAAACATTATTATACTTCATAATCATAAATTATCCATCTTTCATACCAAACTTTTCATATCCTACCGTAATAAAACCAATTCACCAAATTTACATATAAAATAAGATCAATTGATAATCTAACACATTCCTACCAAAAAAAATGACGGAGAACTATGTTTTCTTACCTATTTATTTTCATTTGATTGATTTTTAAATCTTTTCCCATCTTTTTTTGTATAGCGGGTTATAGTCCAATGATATAAGGAAAATGAAGATATAAGAGGGAAAGTAGAAAAAAGAAGAATCTAACAAGCATTTGTACCGTATTGTTTGTTCTTTACATTGGTGAATGTTGATGAAGTGATCAAATTATTATTAACCTTAACTTTTTAGTCTCATATATTTTTGATATTGATACAATGTGAGAAGTTTTTAATGTATTCACTAGTTGTTAATGTGTAGTGAATTTGTTAGGATTGAAATTAACAACATAACAAATGCAAGTTTAATGAAAGTAAAGTTCTTCACATATTTTTCATGAGTCGGTTAAAAAAAAGGTAAAATTATACTTCCTCCATTCAACTCCACTCTACCAAAAAAAAAATTCACATTTGCCGAGACGAGTTTTGCACGGTAAATATCGTTAGCTACGTGTTTGCAAAAATTATAAAAGTTAGATATTAATAATGTACTCGTAAAGACGAATCAAACAAGATCACACATGAATATATTTTTTACTTATATATTGGGAGAAAATTGCAATTATATAATCGCTTGTGAATAGTGTACAAAAAAAAAAAGTGGTAAAGTGGAGTTGAATGGAGAAAGTATTTTGCTTGTATTTTGACTACCAAATAGTGAAATATCTTATAATTGTGATTTTTGTAAAGTGAGAATGTTGCATGAATATCAATGTTTTTATCTATTACCATCTCATTCAAATTGTTCTTATTTTTACAATGGTTAAGAGAAAATGAGTGAAAAATATTTTTTATTCTTATCTTCAAACAATCAAAATATAAGTATATAACTATGGTTAATACTATTTACTGTACTTTATTAATTATTTAAACTTGTAGACTAAGACAAATATCATTTAGACATCGAACAAAAACGATATTATTCGGCTACAAAAGTCAAATGAAAATAATAGAGGATGTACAACTAAAAAAAATACTACTTCGTACATAATGTTGTGAATATTAAACCACTAAAAAAAGTAGTAAATTTGTTAGCATCTATTAATAAAAAAAACTAAAAAAATTCCGTGATTTTCACGGGAAATTAAACTACTTTTAATATAAAACTACTACTATTCTGTTTTATTACGATATGAGCGAATAATAGAAAAGTCGAGTCACTAATTAGACTAAATAAGAGATAAAATATAGGGTAAAATCGAGTAAAATATTGTGTTATCAATCTCCAAGCTAGAGGTGGTTATCACTACTTCATTACTTTTACCGAGGACTTGAGTAGATATAGATATGTCTACTTAATGAGGCACACAAGTGATGCTTTTGAAAAATTCAAAGAATTTCAACATGAAGTAGAAAACCAATTGAATAAAAAGATTAAAGCCCTACAATCCGATCGTGGTGGTGTATACTTGAACAATGAATTTGATTCACACCTAAAGGAGTGTGGTATAGTATCACAATAGACTCCTCCTGGCACACCTCAATTAAATGGTGTGTCCGAAAGGACAAATCGAACTTTATTAGATATGGTTCGATCTATGATGAGTCTAACAGAACTTCCTGATTATATTTGGGGTTTCGCTATCTTATCTGCAATATTCTCACTAAATCGAAGCCCAACTAAAGCGGCAAACAAGACTCCATATGAGATATGGACAGGGAAAGTTCTTTATTTGTCGTTCATGAGAATTTGGGGATGCGAGGCGTTTGTTAAGAATAAGTCTGACGATAAACTCGCACCCAAATCCGAAAAATGTCTATTTGTAGGATATCCAAAGGAAACACGTGTTTATTACTTCTACGATAAACACGAGGACAAAGTGTTTGTGTCTCGTGATGCAGTCTTTTTAGAAAATGATTTTATTTCTAAAAGACAGTGGGAGAAAATTTGAACTTGACGAAGTCCAAGAGCCACAAACCGAAAAGAACGTAGAGGAAAACGAGGAAAACGTTCCCTCTTCGTCTAATGCGGTCATAATTCCTTCGGAACCTAGGAGGTCAAGCAAAATTAGTCATCATCCGGATAGATACCTTGGTATTATAGAGGAAGGTGGTGACTACAATGTATTACTTTTTGAAAGTAATGAACCTACTACCTACAAAGCAGCCATTTATAGTCCCGACTCAAAGCTATGTCTAGGAGCCATGCAATCCGAAATGGATTCTATGTACGACAATCAAGTATGGGACTTGCTTGATTTACCTAAGGAGGTAAGACCTCTTCAATGTAAGTGGATCTATAAGAGCAAAAGCGGCATAGATAAACATAATGATGTTTACAAAGCTAGATTGGTGGCAAAAAGGTTTCACCCAAGTTCATGGTCTTCACTATAACGAAACCTTCGCCCCAGTCGCCATGCTTCGATCCATAAGGATTATCTTAGCGGTTGTCGCATTTCATAATTACGAGATTTGGCAAATGGATGTCAAAACCGCCTTCTTGAATGAGATTTTAGAAGAGGAAGTGTACATGACACAACCTAAAGGTTTTGTGGATCCATCAAACCCTAAGAAGGTATGCAGACTTAAGAGATCCATCTATGGTCTTAAACAAGCATCCAGGTGTTGGAATCATCGTTTCGATCATGTAATTAAACAAAATGGTTTCACTCGAAGTGTCGAGGAACCATGTTTATACATGAAGTTTAGTGGAGTAAAGTAATGTTTCTAGTCTTGTATGTAGATGACATATTACTCATTGGGAATGATATACCAATGCTCACTTCTGTGAAGGAGTGGCTAGGGATTCATTTACAAATGAAAGACTTAGGAGAAGCCCAGCGTATCTTAGGTATCCGGATCTATAGGGATAGATCTAAAAGGATACTAGCATTAAGTCAAGAAACTTATATTGATAAAATTCTTGATCGGCTCAACATGAAAGACTCTAAGAGAGGCTTTCTTCCTATGGGTAGTGGGATCACTTTGAGCAAGTCAAAGTAATCTACAAAACCCGAGGAGACTGAACGCATGAAATTGATCCCTTACGCATCCGGTGTTAGATCAATCATGTATGCTAGGATGTGCACTCGTCTCGATGTTGCATATGCTTTGAGCATGACAAGTCATTACCAAGAAAATCCAGGTGAGAGTCACTGAATAGCCGTAAAGAACATCCTTAAGTACTTGAGAAGGACCAAGGATTCGTTCTTAGTGTTTGGAGGTGAGACTGAGCTAGGTGTAAAGGGTTACACAGACGCCAGTTTCCAGACAGATTGGGATGATATGAAATCCCAATCCAACTATGTTTATATGATGAATGGAGGAGTTGTTTGCTGGAAGAGTTTCAAGCGAAGCGTTACAGCGGATTCTACAACAGAAGCATAGTACCTTGCAGTGTCTGAAGCTGCAAAGGAAGCTGTGTGGATTCAACAATTTTTGGAAGGACTAGCCGTAGTCCCTACTGCCAAAGATTCTATCACGATTTATTGTGATAACAGTGGGGCTATCTTTCAAGCAAAAGAGCCCAAGTCTAGTACGTAATAAGTCTAGACATGTACTCAGTGGCGGACCCAGACTTCAAATGTCGGGGGTGCACTTTTTAATTGAGCCGATAAGTCGAACAAAAACTAATCGGCTAAAATAGAATATACAAAACAAAAAAATTGATTTGACCAATTCTCGTTTAAGACGTATCCGTCTTAAACTTAAGATGACTCAAATACATAACAAATTACCCACTTGTTGGACCCAAATTTTAATTGAAGTTGTAAAGAAAGAATTAATTGATAGGAGAAAAAATATATATACTTCACCATTTGGCGATGAGCAAACACCAATAAGATGATGGAGTAAGCCTTAGTTGTCTTTTTTTTTATGGGTTAAAAAACGATTTTATGCTTTTATCAATCTAACGTGAAACGTAACATACATAATTTTTTTTGAAATTTGCCATATAATACAGTTGCGACATTGCAAATTTCACATCTAAAATTCATATAAATCATACTTTTTGCAAAATAAACAATTAAATTCACACATCCTTCACCCTATCAATAAAGAATTAAAACAAATTATTTTAGACCAAATTTGGCCTGCTTCCGTGTAAATATTGAAGAAATTGGAAACAAAAAAAATAAAGTATTGTAGTGGGGCTCGAACACACTTCCCTTTGCTAATAGTTAATGGCTTTAACCACTGAGGCACTCTTGGTTCAAGTATAATTGTTACACATAAATAGTATACATTTCTTTCTTAATGCTTTTTCTAAAATAAAAACAAAAAACCAGAAATTGAGGATGCGCACGTGGGGTGTTGTGCGCACCCCCAGGTCCGCCACTGCATGTACTTAGGAAATATCATGTAATTAGAGATTACGTGGATAGATAGGAAATTGACATTTGTAAGGTTGGGACAGATGACAACATTGTTGATCCTTTAACCAAGCCTTTATCAAAGGTTAAGCATGATGGTCATATCGTCACAATGGGATTGTGACGAGTACCAGAATTCCTTTAGATTATGTAATATGTAATAATTGAATGTTGTATTAATTATTTCATATAATTGCATTCATTGTTCGATTTTTATTATAAACCTTTTTATTTAGTTAGACTATATTTAATACTTTGTTTATCCTAATAGATGTAAGACAATGATGGACCTTATTCAAGTGAATAGGACGAACTTAGTATTTTGTCCCTAGTCACTCAATGAGGTGACGTCTCGAAGTGACTAGATTGTAAGTCGATTGATGGTTGGTTCAGCACCACGGGGTCATGGAGATGACTGATCGATTACATAGACAGACTGTATGACACTCTGTCGGACAGTGACCTTTGTAGAAACCCTTAAATCAATTAATTGATGTCTGGTCGTGGCAGTGTCTTCAATCTTATTCCTATGAGTTGATTCTTTTGACTGACGACCGTCTATCTTAGTCGGTGCAGTTTTCGATTGGTTTTGTTTGATGTTTTAGGTCGTGCCGTAAAAGGAGGCCGATGGACATCTTCTGGGTCATGGTGATCTGCATCATACAGAGTAGATGAATCAACAGGAATTGTCTACCCACGTTGGGTACAAACATCTTTATGCCACTCGAGGAGTAGTTACTGTAAATGCGTGGCCACGCTCGGAAAGAGATCTATGGTAGATTTTCCGGTCAGACAGTTACTCTCCCTATCGAGAAAACCACTCTAGAGATAATCAATTGCAAGTGCGACCTGAAAGACACCTTGCGTTGAGTGGGAGATGTGATAAAGTGACAAGAGAATTGGTGACGCACACTTGTGTCAGACAAGTGGGAGATTGTTGGAGTATGTGTCCTCCACAATAGTGCGCAACATATTAAATCTCATTAAGGAATATAATTGTAATATTTATTGACTATATATATATATATATATATATATATAATTAGTCAGTTGATTAACGTAAATCAATAACGGTTGGCCGACTAGAGTTTGACGTTATTGTCGTATGACGGCGGTGATCAACTGATCCCTTTCGGTCACGCCTATAGGATGAAATCCAAATAGTAACTAATTATTTGTATATGATACAGTTGATTAGTCCATTACATATATTTGATATGTACGAGAGTTTATTGTTAGAAATTGAGTTAAGAACTCAAATTCGATTAAGTTTATTTTTCAATTATGCGATAATTGACTAATAAATTTATATCTTATTTTAATATGATTAAATAAGATCTAGTTTAGTAATTAATAGTTAATTTACTAAATTAGTTGAGGTTTTACATATATTTTGAGGTAGAGCTAATTAGTTAATTATATTTACAAGGAGTTGTAAAATAAATTAACTAAGCATTGTGGGACCCATTATATATTGATATAATGGTAAAATATCACTTAAATGTTAAGTACATATTGTTTATTAATTTGTGTCATATAATTGTTATATGATCAAATTAATACTTAATTATATAAGATAATTAAGCATATGATTAATAAGTATTTGTGGGACAAATATCAAAAATCAAAATGGACCATAAAAGGCCACATGTGGCCGGTCATAGTAGTAGTGGAGGGTGATGATGGTTGCTCTTGTTCATGCTCACAAGTCACATGTGATTATGACATGAATAGTATACCAAAATCATTTCACTCAACACTACACTCCACCACCTTACATGATGATTAAAATAAGAAGAAAATCACCTACAATTGCATGTAGGGGCCGACCATATGTGCCTATAAAAGGCCATTGTTGTTCATTTTTCTTCTTAATTCATTCTTGCTTATTTCTCCAACATCTCTCTATAAACTCATCTTCTCACTAAACTCTCATAATACTAATATTTACTAAGTATTACTAGTGTATTAATATATACTAATATTAGTAGTTTTATATCTATCTTATTATCTAGTTATTAATAAGGATAGATTATTTGGTTCATCTTGGTGCAACTTAAAGGAGGTCTTCTACTTTGGAGATTTTTCTTTGATCATCCTTGATTATAGCTCAAGATCAATAAGAAAGAGTTCTTATTAGCTCTTTTTATTTCCATGTTGAATGTGAGGAAATTTCTTCTTTTATATAAATGTCTTTATATTTGCATGCATGTTACAGAGATCATTAAACACTAAATTAACAAGTGATTTAGTAACTAATTAGAGGAGTCTAATTAAGGTCTATGGACTTTCACGTTCCAATCTCTTCATTTTAATCTAAACATTAACCTATACAACAATTACAAATTAAAAGATAATATTACTAACTAACTAACATATAACATCACCTTAGTGAGTGAAGAATACTAGCAAAACTAACAACACTAACATATATATAAAGAATTCTGGTTTACACTACAAGAATTCTGGTTTCAGGCGACTATAATAAGGTGATTGACTACAGTAGTCGCCAATTTGACGACTGAAAAAACACTCGGGTGACTGAAAGTAGTCGCCAAATTGGCGACTGAAGCCTTCTTAAGATTTTTTGGAAAAAAGCACGGGCAACCAATATTTGGCGACTGAATAGACCATTTGGCGACCACTTTCAGTCGCCAAATTGACAACTACTAATTCAGTCGCCAATTTCGGTCGCCAAGTGGATTTATAGGCTGATAACGCGAATCAGCCCCTCTTCTTACTTTACCAATTCTAAAAAACCGAACACCATTCCTCCATATTCGATCAATCGGACACCACCACTACTGTAACACCCGGAAATGTACCCTATTTTTCTAGTAGAAATATTTTACGAAATCTTTTCAGCAAATTTAAGTTTTAATTTGGAATTTAATGTTTCGAGTCGAATTTGGAATTTCCGAGTTCGTATTTGGAATTTCCGCGAGATTTCATAAAAATCCCGTCTTAAGTCAAGTTTGACTTTTCTTGACTTTTGAGTCGAGTTTGACTTTCTTGACTTTGGAAACCGTCTTTGACTTTTTCCTTCATAACTCACACTACTCCCTCCTTAACCTAATATTCATTCACTCATAATCAAACACAACTTTTCTTCCTCTCTAAGAAATCTCATCTTTCCCTCTTTGATATCGATCTTAGAATTGTCGTAACTTCTTCGTTACTTGATAGAATTTACGTAAGTTTGTCTTATTCTTCTTCCCTAACCTTCCTCTATCCGTATTGATATTAAAAGTATCGTCTTTCTCGCTTTTCAAGCTTTCCGTCTTTCTCAAGATGAACTTTATTCATCTTTTTACGATCTATTTGTAGGTGGTGACCTCCAAGATCCCGACAAAGATTACTTTCTAATTGAAGAGGAGCTTGACGATTAGTAGAGGCGCTTAAAGGTAACGGTGAAGGGTTACTCGGTATCACTTACGTGTTTTACATGTTTATATGCTAGAAATCGTATTTAGAATGCGATTAGGAAGACTAGAAATCATGCTATGATTAATGAATGTTGTTATATGATGATTATGGATGATATATATTGATTGTTGATGATTATTAGAATTGATTTATGAGAATTGAAATGGATTGAAGATGTAAAGGAAGCTCACGGATGAAGGAGTGTTCCTGGCCGGTCGACCGGCCGCCGGTCTGCCAACCGGCTGGGAACACATCAGTAACAATGTTGAAGTTTTATGTGAAATTTGTATAGGGGCTCTGAGCCGGTCGACCGGCCGCCGGTCCATCGACCGGCCTGGACCACCTCAGTAGTGATGTTTGGATTGTTGGTAGAGTGCTCTGTGCCGGCCCACCGGCCGCCGGTCCACAGACCGGCCTGGAGCACATTTCTCTGTTTCTATGATTTTTGGTTTGGTCTTGTGTTCTGAGCCGGCCCACCGGCCGCCTCCCTCCTGACCGGCCTGGAACACGGCTGTGTTGTTTTCCTTTAACTTCTAAAACTCGTAATTTATAATAGTTCGCATGATCCGTTTATCGTATAATTTTACGTAATGACTTATAATATTCATGTTTTGGATATATGATATTTTATTCGCTTGTATAACATGTTTTGTGACGGTTTTTGGTATATCCCTCTTTTGAGTCGGTTTTACATATGTTATGATTTGAGCACTAATGATTTGTGCTATGAACTCTCATTTCCCGGCTACACCTTATACTCGTTAGACTGGAATGTCGGAGCGATGGGGTGTATCCTTGATGCTTGTATGCATGTTTAGTGAGGATATGACGACGTTGTGAGGAGGCGAACGCAATTGCGTTGGTAGAACCCGGACCGTTACAAAGGTTGTATACTTGCGCGGTGGTTGTTATTGCATGTAGCGTAATAGCTTGACTTTTGACTATAGATCTCTTTCCCCCTCTTTCGTGAAGGTTGACCGATTTTGGGGTACTCGGCGTCTATGATTGACCGAGTCTTGGATGTGGAACGTCTTACCACATGTCGAATCGGAACACGTCTTATTCCGAGAGTCTGGCCAGGTTTAGACTAGGACCGTATTATTATCGTCGCCCTACCGAGAGGATTAGAGTCTTGTGTGTACGAAACGTCTTATCGTACATGGTTCCGGGAAACGTCTTATCCCGTGAACTTATTTGTCTAGGTCATGAGTATACGAAACGTCTTATCGTATACGGTTCAGGGAAACGTCTTATCATGTGGACTTCCATTGGCTTGTCTTGCTATTGTACACGATGCTAGTGCGTTTCATTTACCGTGAGAGATGTTGTCAATATATTGGTATGATTACATGAATGATTATATGATTGATCATTGAATGACTTGGCATGGTTTGTTTGTCGAGTCTCAATCTTATCAAACTTATACCGCTAACGGGGAGATGTAAGCCCTAGTGAGCGTATTCGGTTGCCTAAGAGTGTCTTCCCCGAGTCTTGAATAACATGATGGTTCTTCAATTTGATTTCCATATGAGCTTATCATTATATATTGGATTGCCTATTTATTCTTATCGTAACTCACATGGATATCTATATATGCATGATTTCACTTTTGTATTTCCTTATATGTACGTTTAATGTGATATGGCTGGGAGAACCCGGAGTTACTCCCCACTGACTGTGGCGTTCATGTTTTTTCATGAATGAACAGGTTGCTTGCATGGATGGCTTTTTGCTTTGACTATTTTGGGTTCGGGTGTGAGCTAGCGGGCGTTGTCCCTGGAAGTTTCACCTCTAGACGATATTAGCTAGTTTTGCTAAACACTTGTTCTTTGCTAACATTTTAAGAGACCCCGTCTCTTTGTTGTATCTTCCGCATTTAGTTGTAATATTTTGACACTCCTCGTCTTATTTAACTTGCATGTATAAAAGTTTTTAAAACTACCTATTTCCGCATTATAATTCACATGCTTGTTTGTTTTATTATTCCGCATTCGCGAGGGTTGTCACAACTACTCCACTCCGTCAACCACCACTCCAACACCACCACGGCCGGATCTTTGTCCTCTCATTCATCTTGTGTTGTTTTTTTGTTCAAATTGTTGAAGGTATAATATCTTTATTCTAATTTCAATCCTTAAATTAATTTTGTTTGTTTGTTTATGTAATACCCGTAAAGTTCGTCAATAGAGATAAAAAGGGAAATTAAAAATTAAGCGTAATCGAATTTAGCAATAAAGGATTTTAAACACTGGAGATAAAATGGAATATCTAGTGGCGATATAATTATCGCTTCGTTATTAATCGGGTACGAGTTTGGGGAAAGTAATTAATAATAAAATATTAATGTGGAACATTATAAATATATATCTATTAAATAAAATCCGTACATAATAAAATATGAGGTAGAACAAATAAAATATTGACGTTAGTAATTGGTAAAAACCGTCGAACAATTGTGTGCGTAATAGACCGTTGCACCATTTAAAATTTCCGCCGCCCAAACCCGTCTCCCATGCATCACAAATCTGGAAAATATAAGTCATGATCATGCCTAGGAACCTACCTACTTGAGCATGCAAAATGGACCAATTAATGCAAAGATTCCCTTCCCCTTTGTCCCCCATTTATGACACCACACACCTCCCCATTCACTCTCTTTTTCTCTTCTCAAAAACACACTTACCTAAACACTCAACCCTCATTATTTCCTCGTCTCCATCAGATTTCAAACACCATTTTACAAAAAAAAAATAGAGAGAGGTTAAAGGGAAAAAGAGAGAAAAGAAGAGGAGGAAGAAGAAGGAGCATTGTAGGTGGAAGATCATGCCTAGCTTATGTTCTTCACCATGTAAGGAACATCCATAACCATTTTATTTATTTTTTAATATCTTCAAAACACATAATCATATGTTTCTTAAACTATAAACTCCAACAAACAAGTCTCCATTCATGCATGCATAGATCTAAGCAAGTAACAACCATTAAAGTGTCAAAATCCGGAGGTTGGTTATGAACAGAAGATAAATTGTACTTAAACTTGTTATATTAGTGTGAAAAAAGTATATGTATTACCTCTGCATGTCTATAAGTTGTATACAAAATTTTGTCAGAATCTCATGTGTCGTTTGTAAATGAAAAATCATACACTAAAACGTGATTCAGGACAAACCGAATCTGCATGTCCCAATGTTTGACTCTTGAAAAGTAATGTAAACTTCAATGAATATAGAGAATTCTAGGCTCTGGAATCAACTCATTTCATTCTGTTAAGACGGATTTATGCATTGTTACTTTTGTTGTCTCGAAATCCAACACATTCTGGAAACCCATGATTTTGGGTATCTTAAACTCATTTTTAGACTTCAACCTACAAGTACTTAAAGTTAGTAGACTCATTAAGGAATCTACAGAAACTGACAATGCCTTAAAATATGATGTTTTCAATTTATAATGATTTTTACAAGTTCGTTCTATAATCTGGAAAAAACGAGATTAATGAGTGTAATAGTTTTACTAGTGAAAACTTGTCATCTTCATAAAAGGCTTTTGAAATTATACTTACTAACATTTTTAACATCCCACCTTTTAATATGTTAAACTAATAGGAAAGTATAGCACTTTAGACTTTTGAATCTTGGCGTTACAATTTGTTAAAAACATTTCCCACGTAATAACATATTAAGACTCGTTTTTGGACAGATTTTGTTAAACTGTAAATTAGTACAACTTAGAGACCTTTTTAGGCTTTGACCCTTTGAATATTTAAGTTAGAGGACATCTCAAGGAATCCAACCCCACTGACCACTTATCAAAATGATTAGTAACGATAAAGATACGACAATCTAAAGTTTCTGTTTCCGACTGAAAAATCGTGAAGAGTAGTTAGGTTAATATAACTTGCTTAATCTCATTGCATGTATGCTTATTGACTAAACCAAACAATAAATGAATTAATAAATCATTCATATACATTATGGTCTTATGCTAAATCATATTAATAGACTATAGAGCGGGATGAGTTTGTTAACGGAACTTAACATAATAGAAACCGTATCATTCAAGTAATGTAAAACAAGAAAGTTAAGAACCGACTTGGATGCATTAGTAATCGATATTTTATACATATTGTAGACTCGGAATTTGTAGAAAAAACATTGTAACCTCTCCCTAAGCAACCTTGTGAGGTAAGGGAAAACACTAATCCGTACACTATTCTTGAACTATTGAGTATTGTTCTGAATGTTGTAATATTTAATATGCTTGTAATGATTGTTGTTATTAGTTGGAATTAATGTGATGAAATGAATATTGAAAATGATTGATGTTGTCCAATCTCTTGAAAATGGAATCGTGTTTGAAATGAAATGAAGGACTTATGATTTTAAGAGTTTTGAAACCAAAACCGTTTGATCTTTTGTACAAGTTATGGAAATGTTTAATTTCAAGGAAATGGACTTAATTGTTTAGAAAGGTTTTGATATTTGTTCTGAAACGGTTTTGGTAGAGGGGTAGGTTGTCCCAAATAAGGGACCTCTTATACAAAGCTTTTGGTGGGGGTTAGTTGATCGAGACCCCGTCCTCTTATCTTCCTCTTTGGAGTTGGCCCTTGGAGGGGTATGCACACTCGAGATGTTTGGACAATTTAGTACATGGTTTGGTGAGCCTCGTCTTATCTGGACTAGGGCGAGGGGATCCTCTCCATACGGCCTCTATCCAAGTATACCGATGATGGAAACTTATCAAAAGAAATGTTTTCTTTCAAATGAAAATGTATTGGAAGAAATGTGGTTTTGGAAATATTGGAAACTTATGAAAAGAAATGTTTTCTTTCAAATGGAAAAGGTATTGGAAGGAATGTGATTCGAAAAGTTTGGAAACACTCATGATCTTTTCTTTACTATATGAAATACCACATGTAGTTATTGAAAAATTGTATATCTCATACATTGTTTTGAAAATGTAATTCAAGTTAGTATTCTACAACTTACCAATTCTTCTTTTCGGATTGTTTACTTTACTCAACATTATTGTTGACCCTTCTTTTGTTTTGTCCTTGATTGGACCTGCGATGACCACAAAATGTGTAACAGATCGTATGACAGGTAATTGTGGAAAGTAGAGTCGAGAACTCTTGGGGAGAGCGTGCTATCATGAAATATTTGAAGTTTTAATTTTAAAACATTTGATAGTTTTTGAGACTTATAACTTTGATTTGCTTCCGCTAAATTTGGAATGTTGTAATCGGATTTTATCACCTTGGTTTTTATTCATATGGACTTTTATCCTTTTTGCTTTAAATGGTTCTATTACCACATTTGATTACATTGTGGCACACCCATTATCCTATTTTAAATGAAATTGGAATTTTTAAACTAAGAGGATATTGGGGGTGTTACAGTTTAACTTGTGATTTCTACTAGTATTAAATTGATTTTATATGTTTATATAAACATTTGTGATGATTATTAGTTTTTAGATGTTATTTTATTTGGATTTCGTGTAATTGAGACTAAGGTGATGTTATTTGGTTTAATTTCAATCCTTAGATTAATTGGGTTTTTGATAATGGCTAGTGTTAGTGTTGTTAGTATTGTTTTTGTTAGTATTTGTAATTTTGATTAGTGTTAGTGTTGTTAGTATTGGGTTTTTTTATAAAGATATAATGGTTAGTGTTAATGTTGTTAGTATTGTTTTTGTTAGTATTTGTAATTTTGATTAGTGTTAGTGTTGTTAGTATTGGGTTTTGATAATGATGATAATGGTTATGTTAGTGTTAGTAATATATAACCAAAGTATACTAATATTGAATTCAAAAGATTATTACCTATATATAGCTCTCTGTTTTATGGCAGAGATCTCTCCACACCAAGGAACCGAATCACACTGGATCGAAGCCCTCCCTCGAAAGTTCGAAGGCTCAGAATAGGGAGTTGACAGAACATATACAGCGAGTTCATGAGGAAAGTCTGAAGCTAGAAAGAAACTTATTCTAAAGTTCGATCTCGTGATTGGGTGAAACAAGTTGACTTGCCCCAGCTGCCGTCTTTGAAACAGAGGAATCTCATACTCGAACAACTGACGGAGGCTGAAGCTGAATGGATTAATCTAACATATATATTTAGAAGAAGTCAATCCCGAACGCTCTATACCTTAGTTCCAACACACTCGCTTCGGGACTTCGCTCGCTCGTTTCATCAGGATGAGCTCGAAGAGCAAGCAGCAAGCTTACTTCACTAGTTATTTTCTATTTATGAGGAGGTAGTTTAAGAGGCAAATATTTAGAAGTTATAGTAAATTTTAGATTCCAATAAAGATTTAATTTGATTATATATTATCAATTATCATAGTTTGTAAGTCTATTGTCGTCTGCCGGTAGGGGTGGCAATCGGGTCATTCGGGTCGGGTTTGGGTCGGGTCATATCGGGTTCGGGTCGTATCGGGTTCGGGTCGTCTCGGGTCAGACAACCCTTTCGGGTTCGGGTCGTTATCGGGTCGGGTCATTTTCGGGTCAAATGATACATCGGGTTTGGGTCGGGTCGTAATCGGGTCCGGTTATTTTTTCGCAATACTTCAATATTTTTCCATGAAATCTAGTTTTAAATTATTATTTGGTTTAATTAATTCATTATTAAGTCAAACATATCAATTTAAACAATAAATCACTTTCATTTTGATAATTATTAAGGTTAATAATTGTCAGAGCGTCAATTTAATCGGGTCAATATCGGGTCGGGTCAATGTCGGGTCGGGTCTGGGTCGGGTTCGGGTCATTGATTTTTGGGTCGTCAACGGGTTACGGGTCGTCATCGGGTCGGGTCGGGTCGGTTTCGGGTTGCAGTATTCTCATTTCGGGTCGGGTCGGTTTTGCTCGGGTTTCGGGTCGGGTCATTCGGGTCGGGTCAGACTTGCCAGCTCTACCTGCCGGTACATCAACCGGGTTCACCGGGTCGACCCCGGTTTAGACCAGCTAGGACCGGTGGACCGGTTCTCAAATTCTCACAACTCGCAGACCGGGCCTGTGGCTGACCGGTTCGGGCAGGTCCGGTTCACTGGTCCGGGTGAGAAAGTGTACAGCCCTACAGTTGGGCCACCTTTGAAAATGCTTTACAGTTTTAAAAAGGATTTTATTTTTTTGAAAATTTCGTCATGATTTTATTTACAAAATGGTGATCATCTATAGATTTTACACATTTATACATGCATTATAACGGTATGATGAGTGCATTTAAAATGATTTTGGCTTAAAGGGTGGGTTGTCATACCAAGCAATCAAACCCGGGTCTGTGGAGAGGTCCGCGCCAAACATGAGTAAGCCCGTTTCCTAGCCCATTTCCTCGAGTAGTGAATGCTCTCGATACTAACATGAGTATGTACCGCGGTATGGTTGACGTCAATTGCTATCCATCCTTAGGCCCATATAAGAATTTGGACCGTCCAGACGGGAAGATTGGTCGAAATGGGTTGGGTTGGGCCTAGGAAGGCCGAATAAAACGACCTAAGAAGGTCGAGTAATGAATACCGACAACTGTTTCGTACAAACTATTCCCTAACCTTGTTCAAGTTTCACCCTGGGTAACACGTAGATGTATGTTCCCCAGCGGAGTCGCCAAACTGTGGTACACGGGGGACCACGGAGGGGCGCTCTTGGAAGAACAAGCGTAAAAATACGCATTTGTGGAATCGCCACCAATTTTTATGGGAAATTGGAACCGTTCGAATACTTTACGCCATGTCAAGACATAAAGTAATGACATGAACACTAAGAACTTGTTACCCTTAATATTCTATGTCTAGAATGACTCTCGTGGATGCCAATGAACACGGATGTTCTCAGAAATCTGAAGTAAGGGGTGAGGGTACGTATTAGGAAGCTCTTTAATCGAACACCTAATCCCGCCCGCCTCGATAGCGGCATCTACTAATGATTAAGGAAATCGTTCGTATTTGATATGTTATCAATTATATGCATGTGCAATATCCAATATTTTAATCCTAGCATGTGAATTAGACTATGTCGGTGAACATGTAATTTACACTCAAACATGTTGAAATTTGGGATTTAGAATTAATTACGTATGAGAGAGAAGCAAAATCATACAGTTGTGATGATTAAATAAGATTACAACGGATTACAGGATCCACGTCAAAAATATATTCGAAACGGAGATTTGAAGAAAAGAAATGATTTGAAAACTAAAAGACAGATTATGAGCGATATTACGACTAATAGTTAGTTAATTACGTAATTAAAGCTACCTCAAAGCGAGAACAGAAGTTCAAGGGCAGAAGTCAACCCAGAAGAGGCGCAAGGCTGATAGGCTATCGCTCACCTAATCAAAGATAAATACCCTAGACACAAATGAATGTAGTAATAGGGGTCGAACACAAGGAGACGGGAGTTGCTAGCAAGTTGTTATGGAGTGAATTCTATCAAAGTCGGTTATCGATTAGTTTGGTAGGGTTTATGAAACAACAATAATAATAAAGGAAGAGTCTAGGGAGGTCGGGTCACACATGCAAATTATGTAAATGCTCAAGTCAAACTAGGAAATTGATGATAACGATAATTGTTTAGGCTAAAGACACCCACCTCTCGATATTAGTGTCAACCATAGATCAGGTCCTAACGAACTCTCGTTATGGCTAGGTTGATCTACTAACATATGCTTAGTCTAATTCAATTCCGTGCCTCTCGACTTATAGAAAGAAATAACAAATTTAATCAAGGATTGTGATCAATAATCAAAGACTAACAATATAATGCAAGCATGTGATAGGAACAACTATTTGATATCATAACATCTCATTTCAACAATTGCAAATATTATTTATGCATGGCTTCCCTAATTCCCTAGACAAATTAACTACTCTTGCATAATGATAACTAATCTAATGATAAATGATAAGTAAACATGATAACTAACTAATAGTGGATATGACAAAGGAAATAACAAAACAATACAAGAAACAAGATTACCTCAACAAAGTAAATAAAACTTGGAATTGAAGAACACAATGGAACCAAATAACTTGCAAATGAACTTGTAATATAAATTGAAATACTTAAAGAAATTATTTGTAACAACTAATGGAAACTAAATTATTCTAAACCTAATCTAATGACTAATGACATTGTGTAAAAGAGTGTTTTTAGAGTGTAAAAATGATGTACAAGATGATAGAAAAGATATGAAAAAGCTAAGGATGAATCTAAGTGTCGAGGTCCCTCTCCTTTATATAGGGAGAGGGACTTGAAACGCATGCATTGACAGAGACCAAACCCCGATCGGGGAATAGAAACCCTGATCGGGGTTTCAGTAACCCGGCTATATTTGCTTAATTGCTCCATTTAATGCTTTAGGAATCCTAAGCTATGTCTTTAAGCACCTTAATTCTCCGGTTAATTGCATAGTTTTGGGATTCATTGAGCATTCAAAGGAGCATCCTATGTTGAGTTGTGGACTCCTAGCATTGGGCTTCATTTTTGGTTTCTCATTTGCATTTCAATCCATTTCACAAATCTTCATGCTTGGCTTGTCATTCTCCATTCTAACCTTCCATGGTCCATTTTGGTTCCATTAGCTTGTTGGACTTTGGTGCTTGCTATTGTGTTAGAAAAAGGCCTTTAAATGCTTAGATTCCTACAAAATGTAACAAACACAAGCAATACACCTAGAACACGTAATTAGCTCACAAATATACTAAACAAAGTATAATAACCATGTAAAACCGAGCTAAATTAGGGAGTTATACTATATATAAAATGGACTCATCAAAGGCTCATTGCGTCTGTTCTTGAGCTGAATTCTAACTTTGAAGTCCAGATCGCGAGTAGTTAACATTTTTTTGTATATTTACGATTGATTATTGACCTATAACTCGAGTAGAAGTGATTTAATATATTAATTATACTACGATTTGTATCAATAACGAATTCCAGAAACTTGATATGAACAAATCGAATCTCCAAGAACCAATTTTGATTTAAAGACGAAAACCCGCTAATATCAAATTATTAGGAATTTATGTCAAGAACGAAACGTTTTATATGAAAGATTATATTGAAATATGGTTTATGTACGGAGAAAAAGAAATAAGAAAACAAAAAATAACAAAAGAACGAAGTCGCAGGAACCAAAGGAAGAAGAAGAAGAAGAACAGGAGCAGGGCAGCCCCTAGAAGTGGCGCAGCAGGCGTTGCGACCTTTCGAGGAGGTGCAACTGTTACCGCGTTTCTTCTCGACGCCTGATGACTGCTAAAAAGGTTTTGTAAAAAAGGTTTTGTTTTGAAATCGGTTTTGAATTTACTTCTGACGTGAATCTTACATTAATTGAGCGAAAAAAATGAATACGAATAAAAAGATGGGATTTACACCCTCAGACTTACATGTTTGACAAAACGAGATTAACTAAGTTAACGTTTAGTGATTTATCGACTTGAATCTACGTAGAAAGTGCCCTCGTTAGAGGATTTAAGTTAATTGAGTTAGTTGATTGTGTAGTGGCCAAATTGGTCGGTCATGCAATGTGACGGGTACTCAGAATGATCTGAGCTTACGTGGTCGATTGATCAATCACGTAGGTGCCGAAAGCTTAGAGAAAAGTCTTGAATGCAAAGAGAGAAGAGAAGGGCGGATCATTCGCGTGCCAAAAAAGTGAGATATGAGGTCTCCTTTTATGCTAGAAAATATGAAGAGTTTTGGAATAACTCAAACTTTAGAAAGAAATCGCGAACATATTCTGAAAACAGGGAAAATAGGCTGGAGAAGGGGCGCAACAGAAGTTGTGATCCTCCAAATGGGCGCAACAGGAGCTGCGATCCTCCAAAGGGGCGCAACAGGAGCTGCGATCCTCCAAAGGGGCGCAGCACCTGCTGCGTTATTTCCCCAGAGGTTTCCTTCCGCGGAAGAAATTAAAGATTTCCACGTTTCTATTATGGAATTGCGGTAGATCTATACTTCCTTTTAAAAAGATACGTGATATATTTTACCAAACAAGATAGAATTTGAAGATTTAATAAATATCCAGAATATTCTAGAGCGTTATGACTCGGCATTTTAAAACAGTTTCTAGAAAATTAAGCGGTTTTCGACCCGAACTCCAAATGAACTCTAATGACTGTCAAAACGCCGTACCGGTGCGTAGATGACGACCAAGAGGTAGACACAAGCGTTTGAGCTATCACTTGACGATAAACTTATTGTCATAAATCATTTCGCGTACCAAACATGCGGCCTAATCATCACTGGGTGGTTGGCGGAAGGTGTAGAACTGAGGTATCACCACCCAAATAAAACATTCCTCACATATTAGACCCCAACATTTAGTAGAGTGCCAAGGGTACTCGGTCAAGTATTGTAACACTCTCATCTATCAAAGAGCCTTACAAGACCTCCTTTGTAAATCGGGGTGCTACCATCTCGGTTTGCTCGAGCTAGTACATATCAAATAGATAATAACGAAACAATGCTTATTACGTAATAGTTTAAATAAAGGTTACATTGCTCCAAAGTAGTGGCAAAACACCGTCTTAAACAATATCCTCAAACCAACACAAATCAAGTGAAGTCTATATTAAACTATGTGAATGCGGAAGCTCAGACCCGTTGACAATGATCCCATCAATACCCAAAACGAGCTCAACAGAATACCTGCTAGACATGTGCTCATCGTTCTCTAATGAATCACAGCAGTTTTAGAAAACATTAACGGGGTCATTACCATCATACATCAATTAATGCATAAGATCACAATAGTAACAATATGTAACCATCAGTTAACCACCAACAACATCATCAAGTATCATCAACTGGGAGCCCATCACAGCGGTAACTCCAATAGCATCAGGCTGCAGACCTGACCTGCAATAAGTCAATAACCACCTATTGATGTCAAACCGCAACACTTGACATTGGAATTTCCCATGCGCCGTAGCGAGAGACCCAGAACATTAATGTGCATATCCCCCTTTTGGCGGGAGAGCCACGAGAGGCAAACTCAAGGTGTGGTCCGTCTCCCGACGGACCACCAAAATTGTAACCAAGTAACTACAACTCCAACTCCAAACCACCATGATCATCATCCTCACAACAGTCATCATCACCAATAATAACAATCACGACAACAAGCATCTCTACAGATGCATCAACATAAAAAGTACCGAGTAGGGAAACCTTACCTATAAGCAAATTCGCAAGCAATCAATCACAAGTCAAAATTCTTCCTCTATGAAGTCTTCCCCTAAACAATCAATTAATATTACAATCAATAACTATCAAATCCCCCTTATTCCCAATCCAATTAGGGTTTTACACTACCCATAACAATTATTAAACACATAGATAAGATTACTTACTGATGATATCAACACACAAGACAAGTTACGATCGAGCTCCGAGCCTTGAGATGATTAAAGGTGATTAACAGGTTTTAGGAAGACTTTAGAAAGTTTTAGGCTTTATTATGAAGCATTAACATGACGAAATTATTTTATACCTCCTAATTATCAATAATCAAACCACATGACAAAATCCGTCGGACCAATGCACTCGATCGAGTGAACACTAAACTCGGCCTAGTGCCACCTAGGCAGAAGGCTGCCTAACAGAGACTAAAGCCTCACTCAGCCGATTACACCATACTCGGCCGAGTACCCACTCCACTCGGTCGAGTGACCCCACTCGGCCGAGTGTCAGGAAGTCGGAATACGGATTATTACAAGTATCCTCTACTCAGTCGAGTCCCTTACCCCACTCGGTCGAGTCACACATAAATAAGATCTCAATAAAGTACAAATTCATATATGCTCAAATCATAACACAATTCCATAATCATAACATATGCTTTTCATGCTCATACTCAATGTCATATTCATAACATCTTTCACCAATTCACTTATCAATCACGTCACACAAATACGTCCCCGACACAACCCCGTGGTTAACGACTAAGAGTTGTAAAGGCGAGATTGCGATTTTAGGACGTCTCCCAAGTCTTTGCAGTAGCTACACACAACTCCTACCCGGGTTCATTTTATTTGACACTCTTATGTTTATTAGGTTCATTGGTTTTAGGTTCCAATATTGTCGCTTGTAACAACCCCGAAAAAGTACCCAATTTCTAGTAAAAATATTACTAACACTTGTCAGCAGGAACTTAAGTTTTTTTTAAATAGAATTTATTGTTTCGAGTCGTATTTTGAAATTCCGAGTTCGTATTTGGAATTTCTGAGAGATTTCATGAAAATCCCGTTTTTAGTCATCTTTGACTTTTCTTGACTTTTAAGTCGTCTTTGACTTTTCTTGACTTTTTAAAGTCGTCATTGACTTTTCTTGACTTTTAAGTCGTCATAAACTTTTCTTGACTTTTAAGTCATCTTTGACTTTTCTTGACTTTTAAGTCGACTTTGACTTTCGTTGACTTTCCCGACTCGCCTTGTAATTTTGAAGACCGAAATTTTATTTAAAAAAATAATATTTTTAATTTATTTTTATTTAGATTTATTAGAATTTATGATAATTTAATAAAATTATTTTGAATTTATTCGGAATTTATAATAAGGTTTTACGGTTTAAACCCGGGAATCATTTAACTATTCCCGACTCATCGTAAATCCCGAAACAAACCCGAAACTCGACTTTGGCATGAGTCACACGCCCATGTCATCGTTTTCCACTCACTTGAGATATTTTAATTGTTTCGATTAAACTAATACAAATATCTTAGATATTTGTTACTTTATCGATCCGTCAACGGAAATTACGCAAATCGTTTAAAAAACTGACCCGACAATCACAAAACCACACGGCACTCTCACCCTCTCTTAAGCCTTGATATTTTCATTTATTTTGATTAATATAACATAATATCTTGATATTTAATTTAATTAACGTAATATCTAATTAATTACCGTAATATAATTATTAAACCCGAGTCAATTCCGTAACAACAATTTCAAAACCCGACTCATTAATCCTTCTATATGTACCGGCCCAACCACCCATCATTACTCACCAACAACCTTTTCATTTTACAACAAATCAACTTAAGATCTAATTAATCGTTCTTCAACGTTCTTCATTCGTTCTTGAGCGTTCTTCATCCGTTCTTCGTCGTTCTTGAGCAAAATCATCATAAAACCTTCATTTCTTACTTAAATCCGTCCTAACTTATATTTCTAGAATCTCCTCTTCGCTCTCCATCTTCAAGTACGGTTTAATTTCAAATCCGACAAAATCGTTTTCAACATTTAATTATGGAAAATCAAGTTTAAATTCTAATCATGTTTTTCTTGTCATTTCTTATAGGGGAAGATTTTGAAGACGAGTTTGGTGACTCGTATATTTTGGGTGAAGATTAGTAGACGGGTTTCTTATTTTATACTTCTTATTTTGGTGCTAATTGAGCTTGCTAGCTAAGGTAACGATTCCGAGTTACTCGACGATTTAATGTTACATAGCTTTTGTTTCTTTTGTTTTTGGTTCATCTTTTGTGTTGGTTCATGTTATTATGATTTATGGATTTTTAGGAGTAACATGATAAGTAGTATGACTTTTATGTTGTAGGAAATTTTTAATATGGTTAGTGTTCTGGATGAATTTGGATGATTATTCATAATAATGATTTTTGTATTGATGGTTGTTAAAATGGTTGTTAGATAATTAAAACATGTTGGAACTAATTTGGTGTTGTTTGTGGTTTGAACCGTGGAGATGGCCGTGTAAACCGGACCCAAACCAGCCGGTTCAGGCCGGTTCAGGCCCGGTCCAGACCGGTCTGAGTTGGTCCATGGTGGGTCAGGGTTTTGGTCTTTGGTTTGTGTCGATGTTTGATTGTTTTGTTGTTGTTTTGCCGGGTCTTAATTATGTTAAGCATGCGGGGAAATATTAAGAAACGGTTTTTAGTAAAGTTTTAAAAACAGCCAAAACAGCCCAACCAGGCCCGTGGGCCCAGTCCAGGCCCATGTTAGGTCCGGCCCAAATCAGCCCGTGGGTCCCACTTTGGGACTTGTGACGGTTTTTGAGTTATTGCTATTTTATCGTGTTTTGTAATATTTAGCAAGTGGGAAATGTTAATAAGTAAAATATTTAATTAAAAAGGTTTTTCATAAAATTATTATTTCTCACATGTTAGAAATTATAATACGAGATTGTAGTTGAGTTTGATATCCTTTAAGTCAAGCGGGTTTTTGTATGATTAATACATTCCAACATGTTAGAAGTTTTAATAAAATAACATGTAATGAATATGTTGACTTTTATGTCTAAGTCTATGTGGTAAAGACTCTGTTTCTAGCCGGTTTGATCAAACGGGTTTGGTCAAACTAAGATCTAGTCCGCCCCGTTTTGACTGATGACCCGTCGCGGGACTCGGGTCGGGGATTTGTCTTCAAGTAAGGTGTATTTAAGTAATGAATTAGCCTTAGTAGATATGAGGCGATATGATATTTGATTATGATTTATATGCAATTAGTCACATGATAGGATGTTTTCTCGCGACTGTTTAATTGTATGATATATGTCGTGTTGACTAAGTACCCATAGAGAATTATGAGTATATGGCGTCTTGACCATTCTAATTCTAAATGAGTATCTTAGACCATGACATTGATAGGCCATACTATCTTTAACGAGCATACGGAGTTTGCCGCTTGATAGCTTTTGTGTCTCGGCTTGGTGGGTTTATATCCAAGTCGGGGCATGGCTGCCTTATCCACTTTGGGAACGGAGCCAGCTTAAGTACTAGCCATCTCTGCTTAGAGGGTCGCCTAGTAGAGTTTCTCATAGACGGTTATGTCATGGGACGGGGAATGGAATAGCTGTTATCGCTAGGTCTGATCAGTCTAGGACTAGGATGTTTTCCTACCTTGTGGTATAGCCTCGAGTTACAGAAGTCGACTATTGACGGTTCTAAGAACTTATGACTGTTTGTAGAAGTATTGGTCTTTCATGTTTGTATGATTCTATGAGTTCTAGAAGGTGAGATGCAAGCCGGCTAGGATTGATAGAGTTTGGAGTCCCGATTGTTAACTGATTCACATGATTACGTGTTGATTAGGGTTTGAGTGTATCAGGGCCATGTTACATGGTAACCTCGAGCTAGCCTA
>JAIUZE010017380.1:0-10931 GCA_022085475.1 Heliosperma pusillum | reverse complement strand
CCAACACACAACAAACACAAACACAAACACACATAACCCTTATCTCTCCAAAAATCACCAAAACTCCCTCAAATCCTCACCAAACTCACTCAAATCTCTCCCAAATTATCACAAAAAGCTTCATTCTTCAATTATAAACACTTTGAGAACCATTTTTTTCCCTTATAAACACCAAAAAAACCAAAAAAAATCGATTTTCAACCTTGGTTTTTCAAAAATCCGAAAATTTGAGATCTATTTTTTGGGTTTATTTTTTGCTTTCTACTCTAATAGAAAGTTGTTTTGGGGCTAGTTGAAGGTTTCTCTAGTATTTTCAATTGTTTTAGAAGCTTTCTTTGAGAAAATTTTTTCGGGAAAAAGCTTGATAACAATGGTGGGTCAAGGAAAAGGGAAAGCGGCAGCGGCAAGAGCACCAAAGAGGCGAAGAGGCAGCGGGTCAAACAACCCGGATGCTAACGAGGACTTAGAGGTTGAGCAACTTCCGGGTTTTCCGGAAGTCGTCTTTGAGACGGAGTCTCAACGACAAGCTTTCGCTGCCATCCAGGGGTTAGAGATGGAACCCACTGTATTTTTATGCCACGACATCATCCGTCGTCTTGGCCTTACGGAAGCTTTGCGAAATTTTTTCGCGGTCACAGGTATGACTACTCTTTTTTTCATGCATGAGCTCTCCTATCGGAGTCTCACGCTAGAATTTCTAAGTAGTTTAAGTACCTTAGTCAATGCTGAGAAAGTGCCGTGTTTCAGCTTCCGTATTGCTAATACCTCACATGTTGTCCCAATGGTTGATTTTGCTGCTATTCTGGGGTTGGGTTTTCCTCCTAGAAGGAATACTATAGAGCCGAAGGGCTATGATTTGAACCCTCTTTGGTTGGCTTTGACTGGTAGGACCTTGGTCGATTTCCGTAGGAATTCGGCCCTCCTAATCCACCACCCTGTGCCTCGTTTTTGGCATAGGTTAGTGTCGGGTACCTTCCTAGGGCGGCAAGAACCGAACTACCTCACCCAGCTCGACCTGACCCTCCTAGAGACGCACTTAAATGTGCAAGGACATAGGGATAACTTCATCTACCCCATAATGAATGAAATCTACAGGAGATGGAGGAAGTTGGGTCAGAACACCATAGCCCGTAGGCAGACGGTGACCATGGGGGGTTTGGTTACTTTTTTGGCCAAGCACTTTGACGCAAATTTTAACAGTGATGGGAGGTACGTGGCTTTAACGGGGGGACACTTCTTGATGAGAATTCCCTAATCTACTCAAATTGGATTAGGCTTGACCCTAATAGGAGTTTTCTTTGGGTAATTAAGGGTGCAACCCCTTTTTACCTTCCTTGTCATAGACTCGCACCCTTCGCCCCTAGGGATAACACTATGATGGGGCGACCCAGCTACCTGCTGCCAGTGACGATGGCAGGTGGTCGGGCCGCTTCAAGTGGTGCTAGGGAGGAGGGAGAGTCTTCCCAGCCTCGACCCCGACCCGTTTCTAGACCGAGTCAGAGTGCACCCCGGGTAGCAGCACCTGTTCCCCCTTTCCCCCTACCGCATATGCAGTTCCCCCACCCCCCACCCAGTTACGTGACCATTCCCCCCTACCCCTTTGACTACTCGGGGTATGCTCACCCCGACCCGACCATTTCCCCCCAGGGCGACTACTTAACCGGTCTAATGCAGAACATGCATCTGAACATGCATGAAGACCGGGTCAACAACTATTATGCCTCCTACCCCAACTACTTTTTGCTGGCCAACCAAGGGTACATTGACCCTAACGGTTTGATGCCAAGCTGGGCTCAACCCGATTTTTTGTTTCCCAACCAAGGAAACCGGGGAGGGGGCATCGAGACCGGGGGCAACCAGGGGAATAGGGGTGGTGATGATGGTGGTGATGATGGTGGTGATGATGAGGATGATGATGAGGATGGTGATGAGGATGAGGATGTGATGGAGACCTTTTGAAGAGGTTTTTTTTTGTTTTTGTGTGTGTCTCCTCCTCTCCTCTCTTTGATTTGTATACTTTGTTTTCTCTAACTTGTAATTTGTGTGTTTTATTGGTTGGCCTCGGCAACATTGGAGGCGGGTGTCCATCCCATCGGACACCATTATTTTGCTCCCCATGAAAAATCCAAATTGACAAACAACCTTTCATTTAGCTTAGTTCATGCATCATGTATAGTTTAGTTGCATTTACTTAGATCATGCCCTTGTATTATATCATTTTGCATTTACTTTTAGGATTTTTATTTAGTTCATGCATTTCATCTAGATTAGTTCATTTGCATGACTAACCATCTTGTATATATTGTTCATTTTGTGAATATTCATCAAAAATTCCAAAAACAAGTTTTTATTTCTTCAAAATTTAAGAAAAATCAAAAAACATGTTTTCATTTTGCTTTCAATAATCCTATTTCATACATTGAGGACAATGTTTGTTCCAATGTGGGGGATAGGAAACTATTCTCATAAGTTTTTATTTTTTATTTTTTGCATTTAACCCATTTAAAAAAAATCAAAAAAATTGAAAAATTTGAAAAATCCTAAAAATTAGCTTGTTTATATCTTACTTTGTATATATTTGCATTGCTTTTTCTTCTAACCTCCATACATAGGTCCGCTACACATCGCTAAGAAACTTATTGAAGGGATTAAGAAGACCGCCATGGTATGATCGTTCTTATTTCTTCCCCTTCTTTCTTTCTCTACTTCTTATGGTTTGAGGAGTTTTGGAGGAGTTGGTTGATGATTGCGGTGTGGATTTTGATGAATTGGCGGTTGTGTGACTTATGTGCTGTTAGGGGGTTTCATTAGATTAATTGTCACGTAGTTCACTAGAGCATTTGCATTAGTTTGTATATATGTTGTTAAATTCTAGATCATGGCATGTAGTTGCATTTAGGAAAACTTTTTGGAATGCCTAATTTGGAAATTGAACAAGTTTGAATAGGCCCTTGTAGATGCCCTTTTTGCTTAGCACTTTGCCTATTAAAATAGATTTTGAAACACCTTTTAATGTGTATTTTTAGTATAATTTTCGCACCGTTTCCTAGAGCCTAGTCAAGGGGTTGCATTTATCATCTTTACCATCCCCATGGTGTGAAAATTCCTTGGTGAACGCTTTCCTAGGTGACTCTCGAGGCCATGCAATTGTCCAATCATCACATTTCACTACATTTGACAAAAAGGAGATTTTCCCATCAAAAGTCCAAAAATTGAGTTCAAACATAATAGAAAAAGAAAAGCTTGAAATTTTGCACTTTTTTGCCTTAGTCCTAGCTTAGGGAGTGCATATGGAGACTTCTAGGCTCTTCTAGAGTACCCTCAATACATATGGGGTCGCTCTCGATGTCGCTACGGCGAGGATTTGCCTATTGTTGGTCTCCGCCGCACACCTTTTGCTAGGCCACCTTGCTCTCAAAAGGCACCCAAATCAAGCACCGAAAAAAATCAAAAAAAAACAAAAAGAAAAGAAAAAGAAACAAAATAAGAACTCAAACATCTCGTTTCCTTACATTTTTGATGATTACTCCTACGTTGCATGGCTAAGAGGGGACGACCCTTCCTTTCACTTAGGTGAGAGGCGGAATTCCGATCCTACAGTGTCTTTTAACACCATGGGGCCCTCACTTTCCATCCCGCCTTTATCACCCTTGACAAAGTTTTCTAGTAAACGTGAACGAATATACTAATTTTACACAATAAAGAGGTGATTTATTTCTATCTTCCTAGGCATAGTTCTTTGTAAAACTAGTAAATACATAGGAATTTGAATGCTTGAAATTTTTCCATTTTAGATGAATCCCGGCACATGGATGAGGCATGTTGCCATTTGCTTTTGTAGATGCATTCTCATTTGTTTTGTGTGCTCTATTGTCTTGAATGCATCGAGGTTTTGGCAAGACCCCACTTGCCTTGCAAGAAGGTGTCCTACCTCATGGATACCTTGTTGTGAGTTGAAGGGACGGAGCAAGGCCCGTTAATTGCCTTGTATCGGTTAGGTTTAGTATAGTTAATTAAGGGTCTTGACTATTGTTCATCCTTACTCGGGACGAGTAAGGGTTTGGTTTGGGGAGATTTGATATAGTGTCATTTCACCCCACATTTTCACCCCTTTTCATCTCGTTTTGTTTGCCTTTAACGCTCCCTAGGAGCGTTTCTACGTGATTTACCTTCTTCTAGCATGTTTCTTGCTTTTATCGTGTTTTTTTGTAGGTAAACCGTCAATTGAGGCGATTTCTACCTACTTTTGATCAACAAAGAAGAAGGTGAATCATTCGGAGGACCCACGGTACACCTAGGGGGGCCCACATACCCTTGGGGGCCCTACTCGACTCGCCAAAGCCCTCCCGAGTCAAGGCAAGCGAAACCGAGAAGGAAACAACAAAGTCAAGCAAGGGAAGAAGGAGATTGAGCATCTCACGGTCGTGAAATGCATCTCACGGTCGTGAGATGCTTTGCCAAAAAGGAAGAAAATCGTGAAGTTGGTTTCACGGCCGTGAAACTCATCTCACGGTCGTGAAACTCATCTCACGGTCGTGAAATGAACTTCACGGTCGTGACTTGTTCGTGAATGTTAAGCCATGTTCTGCCTATACTCTCACGACCGTGAAATGCCATTTCACGGTCGTGAGACGTGTTTCACGACCGTGAAACCCATTTCACGGTCGTGACTTGTCCAGTCCATGAAGCTTCTCGAGGCCCATCTTTCCTTCATTTTGTAAACCTATAAATAGACCCTCTTATGTAATTTATGGGCACGAAACCCTAGATCTAAAAACTTCAATAGAATTAGTGTTAATCTTGTATTAATCTTCCTTAATTAAGCAAATTAGTCGGTTAATTAGTGATTTCAACTTGGTTTAGTGTATGAACTTGGGTTATATTCAAGGATTTGTGACGAAATCTTGGTATTTATATCAAAGTTCTAATCTTTCTCCAAGTGGGTATAATTTCTCTACTTAATCTTGCTTTTAATTAAGTTTTCATTTCGATTATTGTTATCTACTTATTGTTAATTAGAAATGTTTAATGTTGTTGTTGATTTCCTCTTACAATCTTTAGTAAATATCGAATTTCCCTCAAGTATGAGTGAGTAGTAATCTTGCTAGGGTAATGTGGGGGATTATGGGTCCTTGTATGGTTTAATGTGTTATTGTTGGGGTTAATAGTTGATTATTGTCTAGTCTCCATGCTATGCTTATAACATGTTTGATGAAATGCTTACTTGAGTTTGCATGAATCTTTCGTTTGTTTCGAGTGCCATAAGATCGAAAGTCGTGGTCTTTCGTAGAACCGCTAGTTTTGGCAAGCCGTATCTAGTAACGCGATAGCTAGTTAGAGTCGGTTTGAGGAGGAATCGTAAGAACGGAAGCCTCGATTCACTTTCCTAGACTAGATGATTTTTCGACTATTAGACCCGACCCTTGCACCCGACTTTACTACCCATATGAACCCACTCACCCTAGTCTCCCCTCCTATTTGACAAAAATCCAACCCTTTTAGCCTTAGACTTCTTTTGTTGATTTTAAATTGCTTTTAATTGTTGTTAATTAGTGTAGCCAACAAACCCAAACCCAAATCACTTGTGACTTGCAAGAGACTTTAAGTAGACTTTTAGATCAATATTGAACACCAACCGTCCCTGAGATCGACATCCCTACTTCACAAATATTTTATCTACATCAATTGTATTACGATTATGTTTGATATTGATTATGTATATCAGTATATGCTGACTGACCGTGTGTTGGCATAGTTTTGTAACTCTACCGTGATTTATACGATATTTCTGGCGTATGGTAAGTAGTTTATGATAGGTGTTTGTTTGATGATGCTTCTTGTTGGATTCATGATGGCGGGCATGGACGTGGACGACTTATCAAGTCTTAGCTTTAGCGGTTGAGTCTTTATACTATGCTTCCAATCGTATTGTTGATTTGCATTAGATTGAGTATTGAATTGTATCTTTTGTCATTTCACTTAATGTTATAACTTAATTGTGCCACTCGAGAGAGTGGAGGATAGACGATCGGGGGGACTCGATCGAGTTCTCGCTACTCTCACAAGTTAGCTCAATTTCCACAATCTCGACCATTTTTTAAACTTTTTCCTTTTCTTGACCCGTAGTAAACCCAAACATAGCTGCTAACATTTTCCATGCCATACAGTGCAACTTATTTTTCTGCTTCTTAGCCTTAGAATCAATCTCACGATCATTTGAAATTGCAATTGAATGATTCTCGTCATTATCATGTGAAGATAAATCATCGCCAGGATCATTAATAGTATAACAAGATTGACTAAGTCACGATTTCTTAGGTGTATCAGGTGGCAATTGGGTCAGTCATGTCGGTTTGTGCCAGGTGGCAATCGGTCAGTCGGGTCGGGTCATTCCCACCCTTTTGGGCCGAGTCGGGTTGGGTTCGGGTTGTTATCAGGTTGGGTCATTTCGGGTCAAATGATGTGTCGGGTCGGGTCGTGTTTGGATCGGGTCATTTTCGGGTCGGGTTGCTTTATCGCAATTTTTAAACATTTTGACAATTAAATTTATTTTTTAACTATTGTTTAGTTTAGTTACTTAATTATTAAGTCAAACATATCAAATTTAAATCCTAAATTACTTCCATTTTGATCAATTTTAACCTTAATAATTGTCAGGTTATCAATTTAGTCGGGTCTGGTCAAAATCGAGTCAGTTCTGGCCGAGTTCGGGCCATAGATTATCGGGTCGCATCAGGTTACAGGTCAACATGGGATCGGGTCGGTTTCAATTCACAAAATTATCGGTATCTATCGGGTCAGGTCTGTTCGGGTTCAGGTCGGATCACTCGAATGGGGTCAAACTGGTACATTTTACAACAATAAAACTCATTTACTTATATAGAGAGAGGTCATCTCACTTGTTCATGTTACATTTTACAATAATGAAACTCACTCTCCATTCTTAATCTATAACAATGTTGTAAATGTAGCAAGTCTAAGAAAGGTATTAGGGTAAATTTTTCTTTACCTTTTATAACTTAGATGACATTTTTCAAAACCCTATATATAAAGAGACCATTTCACTTGTTTATGGTATATTTTTAATAATAAAATTCTTAATTTTTTCTGGGTTGATCTTTTTGAGTTTTTAGTTACTGGACTGATCTTATGTTAAAATACCACCTTATTGAACAATTTGTGTTAATAACAAGGTTTTAAATGGATAATATTTTGGGAGTTGCCATCAACAATGTTTGTTGATGGTTGGGTCTTGAAACTGAATAGATAACTTCTTCTGAGCCTTAAAAGTGAATAGATAACTTGTTCCTGTGTCTCCACAACTATACCACTAACCATAGTCCATAACCAATATTTTCTTCGAGGTAGAATACTCGGAAATTGCTGCCTCGGATCTAACGTCAATGCATCATTTGGTGCAAACAAAGCTTTCCAAGAGTACTTTTTTTCAAATAAGTGTACTATATTACGGATAAGAATTGAACCCCAACTCGGAGAAAGAATTGAGCCCCAACCGAAGTAAGCTAGCTCTTACAAATTGAGCAAACTTTGGATCTTTCGAAGAGAATATTGATGACTATACTTTTACTTCTGAGATACCTTGCCAATCATGCAGTAAACTTACACGGTCGCACTGCTACAAACAAAATGTCATGCGAAATTATGTAACACGTTACTTTTACTTTGAAATACACTACTCATGCCGATTTGTCAAGCAAACTCGCATGGCTTCATCATCAGGTTAGACTATACCTGTCGAACAACCTACCACAGGTATCTGATATCTGGACTAGGGTTAAGACTTTTTTCTGCGTCTATTTTAGACCATACAATATAACCTAGCTGTATTTGGTAATATCTACTCAACATCATTGTTGGTCTTTAGTTACATTCTTAAGCTCTTAAGAATCTTTCTTACATCCACCGTAACATGTACATTCAGTCTAGTTTGATGTGGTCGTATATCTTCTTCAAAGAAACGCAGCCTAGTCAAGTGCTCTTTGATCAATAGATAAGCATAGCAGTGCTCTTTAACAACTAGGATAAGCAGTCTTGTGGGTTCCGAGTGCTCTTAACAGAGTATCTATAAAATCGTCACTGCAAAAAGTAACAGTTAAGTTCATGAACTAAAAGCAACGGGTGAATTACGAAGTACCGGAGACAAAATTGTAAACAACTTACATGAAGGATGAACACCGGTTTTGTAATTCAATTCAGCATTTGCTAATTCTATGCCAAGGTTTGGCAATTTAATGATCGTCTTCAGTTATTCCTGGACAATTACCAAGAAGAGCCTCTGCAGATTCATACTGGAATAAAATCCAAGTTATTAATGTTGAATTTCCTAATTCTGGATTTAAAGATCTATAGAATATTTCAATGTTTGATTATACAAAGAAAAACAACAAGGAAACAGCCTTTTTTACCATATCACACACCTGACATCCACAAAAGAGGCAGTAGCAATGTTCTTCTCTGAGCTTCACTAATAATTCTAGCAAATCCTGTCACCAAGAGGTAGACATCGTATGAATTTATGTACATCGAGAATAGATAATTTTATACGACCAACTTATAGACCATCAAAACCAATATACCTGGAAAACTTTTTAGGACTTAATGAAGACGCAGGTGTCTGACTACTTTAAAATGAACACCTTCATAACATAATTAACATAAACAACAAGGATTCAAGATGGACAATGAGCTGAACATTAACCCCCTCGGCACTCAAACACGAACTAGCACAAAGTATCGACATGTCATTGTTAATGGCAGTAGAATAAAGATAAAGAAATAGATTAGAGCGGTAAAGCCATCAACATGGAATCGAACAAGACAAGAAGCTTGAGAAAGAACATAAGACTTGACTGCCTCCATCTAGTAATAAGAAAAATATACTGTCTACATGCCATCCAATGCACCCACTTTCCTTTATAGGACAATCCAATCCATTGTACGTAGTACCCTTTTTTGGCAAAACATGAACCAACATACCCTCATCACGATCTGATATTTACAGAAAATGCCATCAATTATTACTCACTAACTCACCTAAACAATTCTACTAAATTTATCAGATAAAACCTCAAAAATTAAATGAAACCACGAACACCTTAATTTAAAGCAAAACAATCCCCTAATTTCCCTCTTCAACTTGTCACTACTTCCCACCCACCCTTCACCTACAACCTACCACCAACCCCTTACCCCCGGTCCACCACCACCCATCACCTCGCACCAGCACTTTGACCTCGCTCCACCTTTAAAGTCACCAAGCCCCACTACAAAGCACCACATTGAAACCCATAGCGTTCACCTCGTCAGGAACCCAACTCACTCACCCACCTTGCACCATCTCGCATCCACCCTGTTGCAATCCACACAACCACCACCCTATGCAACCGGACACAAACAGCTCTCACCTCCGCCATCCCCTCGGGCAGCATACGCCAACACCCCCACGTACCCACCTCCCCCATTTTTCCGTTCTTGTTTTGGTTTTAGGGCAAAAATTGAAGTTCAGAATTTAAATTTATACGTTAGATATAAAAAATGTATCGAGAATTTTGCAAATATAGCTTTACCATTGTTTTTGTCGGTGAATATAACACTAACCCAATTTGTGGGAGAGATGGTGACGATCGGTGTCATAGACTCGCCGTAGGTAGGCTAAGTATGCAAGGTGGGGGTGGGGATAGAAAATCAAAGTTTAATATGCGAAGAGCCTAGGACAATGTTAACCGTTTAAGAGCAAGGTTAGTTGAGTATTATTACCATCACTAAGTGAGTTTTCTTAAAACTTGTGAGAGACGCAAATTGGAGGGAATATATTTCTTTAACTATGGTATCATTCGCGTATCGCGATAGCAGTGGCAGCACCGGTATCATGAAAACGTACTTGACACGGATTGGCAATCCAAGTCCGATATCAGACAATATTTCTATTCACTTTGAAGCTTTTGTAGATAATTTTATCATCTATTGTATTTCATATCATGTTTTAAAGAAACAATTTGACAAAATACTACTCCCTCCATTCAATTCCAAACACAACATTTCTTTTTTTGGACACTATTCATTAATGGAGAGAATTTTTACGATTCCTTGCAATATGTAAGACAAAATATGGTCATGTGAGATCTTGTTAGATTCACCTTTAAAAGTACTATAAGAATATCAACTTTTTTTATTTTTTATAATGTAAAACTTGAGATATTTACGTTACAATTCGTGCGTGCGTTGGCAAACGTGTAAAAGAGAAATGTTGTGTTTGAAGTTGAATAGAGAGAGTACATAAAAGAATGATTTAAAATCTCAGCCGATACAATATCGTATCACCCGAGATGCATCGGTAACGGAGGTAGCCAATACGAGATATCCCGAGATGGTAAATTAAAAATAAGAAAATATTAGCTGCGACGACTGATTGATAAAGTGTATCCGCCAACTCGGTCCGATACGGCAACGATAAACCCGAGATGAACGAGTTTTAACTTGTACCCATTAAACTTTTTAATGAAAAACTGTTAAAAATTGTATAAGAGTAGTCAAATTAATTATTCGAAATAGGTTTCATCTTAATTTTATATGAAATAGCCAATTAGATGATAAAATATCTACAAAAGCTTGTAGATAAATATCACCGCGATAAACGCGACTCGGAGCACGACGGACGACGAGGACGATTCCGCGATCCTGTTACCACGACCGAGATTGCAACCGGTATCACGATTTTAAATCATGCATAAAAGTGTTTTTCTCAATAAAGTTTGACTAATACAAGTTATAACGCAGTCATCTCAGACTGTTTCAGTCTGGTAACAAACCAAGTTAGGTGGATACACTATAAATCGCCCATCTCGGCCGATTTTTCCTACTTTTAATTTATCTGATGTTAGCTTTAATATACAAATAATTACCTGTTACTT